>JAUPMG010074507.1:0-13053 GCA_031762675.1 Pachysandra terminalis
TATATATATATATATATATATATATATATGTGTGTGTGTGTGTGTGTGTGTGTGTGTGTGTGTGTGTGTGTGTGTGCGCGCATGTGTAGGAGGTTGTTGTACTTGTAAGATGTCATCTGTAAAAGTAAAGATGACATTTTGGGCAACAGTTACTATTTGGATGCATAGGACAAGGCACATGTTTCATTCCTCTCAAACAGCATCCACTTTGCTCATACATATAAAATGGTCAGACTCAAGATATCTAATAACTGAAGACCTTTAGAATGGGAGAACCTTAAGATTGACCAGAACATTGCGAGTGTGACTGAACTCCGCCCTTCATATCAAAGTTGGTGAAAGAAAATCCCAACTTTTCCTAATAACAAACAACCCTGACATATGATAAACTGTAAGATTGACTGAATTCAAACTTCAAGATTAGCACAACCATGATAGTTCAAAATACCATGCTACAGGAAAACAAGGCTTTTAGATGAAAGAGGATGTGAGGCCTAAGAAAATTACTACCCTAGGCTGAGTGCATCAGGCTAAAATGGAAGATGTCAATGCATTTCACCTGGCTAAAGAATGTATTTTTTTTTTGTGACGTTGAACCCCTACCCCACTTAGTGGGGACAGGATAAACCCCGGATACATGACCCCCACCCACAAGGACCATATAGCAGGTAAGCCCAGGGACTCAAAACCCGGCAAAGAATGTATTATTCATACACTAGAACTTCTCCAGACATAATCCGTCAATTTCAGAGCATATGAAGGGAAAGGTCAATCCTTTCAAAATCTATTCCTATCTCTATAAGCTCTCGGACCATTTTCCACATGTAAAACACCAGCATGCCACAGACAGTAACAGATTCCTCGACCAACTAAAAAGTGTTCTGTTCTTCAACAATGACCACACATGTTTCTCAGCTATCACGATGAAACAAATATTGGTTCTTGGAGTTTATGAGGGGAAAAAAAATTACATAAGTAATCATAATCAATATAACTAGAAATTCTCCTCCCCAGTCTTGAATTTATAGAATAGAATCAAATATCTATAACAATACTGCTCATGAACTTTATTTCATAAACATGGAAACACAGGCTTGAAGTTAATTTGTCTACTACATCAAATATCCCCAAAAACTGATCAGCTTCTCCTCAATTTACATAATTAGAAGCTATAACAGCATGACCTCCATGATCAATCCCTCTATGGATTCAATCTATCAAAATCTTGTTTTGTTCTTCAACAATGACTACACTGACCTCTCAGCTATCGTCATGAAACAAATACTCATTCTTGGAGTTCATGAGGGGAGGAAATTTACATAAGTAATCATGGTCAATTTAACTCGAAATTCTCCTCCCCAGTCTTGAATTTATAGAATGGAATCAAATATCTATAAAAATACTGCTCAAGAACATTATATCATAAACATGGCAACACAAGTTCAATTTAATTTGTCTACTAAAACAAATTTCCCCGAAAACTGATCAGCTCCTCCACAATTTACATAATTAGAAGTTATAACATCATGAACTCCATGATCATCCCCTCTATGGATTCAATCTATCAAAACTTTACATAGAACTTTCAACTCTACATAGAGCCAAGAACAGGAACCAATTCTAAATCTAACACAAACTAAAGCTTTAAATTTCCTCAGAACACAAGTCAAGCTTGGAAAAACGACAGACAAACACAGAATAAACTAAATAACATCAAACCTAAATATAAAGCGTCTGAAAATTCTTACATTCGTAACAAGATATCCTATTTTCTGCAAAAAAATTCATCAATTAACATGTAAGAATCAATAACAAAATTCAACCAATCTCGAAACTTAGAGGCTAACACTATATATAATGGAGATTCAACCTCAAGGAACTACAAGTTAGCAAAAGAAATCGAAATTTTAATTTTTCTTTTCTTTTTCATGATAAAAATTTTATTTTAAAGAAGAAAAAGCAAAAAAATAAAACAAACGATTTACCTGATTCGTTTCTTGTTGTACTCGACTCTCGGCAGAGCCGATCGCAATCGCGGCGGCGTTTACTGTATCTACGCTGTTAGTTACGCCTCTCATATCTCTTTCTCTCTCAATATAAAACCCTAATTTTCACAAAAATTTCGTTTTCTTCTTCTACCTCAGATAACTATATTTTTGCAAAAACCAGTTCAAATCTCACCGGAAAACGATAATTTTCCCGGAGAAAATTAAAGACGAAATTTGAACTTCGATCAGAGAATCGAACATAGAAAAGAAGAGTAGAGAAGAGAAGAAGCAAGCGAAGAAATCGTGATTTATATCAAAGCTTGCTTCCTTTCTCTCTCACTCAGAAGAAACTCTCTCTCTCTCTCTCTCTCTGCTACTATTTCGTAATTATATTTAGTCTAGGAGTCAACCACGGCAACGAAAATTATTTAGAAATAGTTAGTTTCAAGGACTTAAATGGTTTATTTATTAATAAATAGTAGATTTACATTATTACCCCTAGCATTCTAGTTCTAATTTTCCACAATTAATGGCGCACGTTAGATTCCGTTGCCTTTAATGACAAACGTGAACGGGGGTTGTAAGATGCTCATGAATCTTTCATGAAACTTTCTTGTTTTGTGGGAGTACATAAATTGATTGCAGCAGCAACTTTGGGCGTGTTCTTAGCCTCCTCTCTACCTAAACATTGGGCCCACCATCAGGGTTTACTATATGTGTGATCATGACCGTTTGATTTGTAGAACGTAAGGTTGTGAATTATATATACATCATACGATCAATTGACTTGTTGTTTTTTATCTTTGCGTAAATTACATTGATACCCATTAGGACTAACATAATGACGGAAGAAGCTTGATGTAACATAGTTTCGAACTATATTGGAGGTAGGGGTGCAACTCGGTTCGGTTTGGGTTGGGTTGAGCTCAATCCAACCCTAACCGATCTCCTTAAAAGTCAACCCAAACTCAATCCATTCTGATTTGAAGCCTGAACTATTAAAACCCAAATACTAAACCGATTTTATTTTGTAAACCCAATCCAAATTGTGATTTCGGGTTGGTTTGAGTCGGGTAAATTTGGGTTAATAAGCACAATCATAGCTTGAGTCATATATTTAAACTTAAACTAACCTAAACAATGTACAAATACTTACAAAATCGAATCTAACTCACCCAACACATTCAACTGTCACAAAGGATATAGCTATTAAAGTTGTTGTCAAACCATACTTCTAATATATGTATATATACATACATATATTATTAATCGGGTTAATGCAGTTTTGGATTTCGAGTTAGCCCGACCCAGTTAGATTCAATTCAGGTTAGCTTTTTTCAACCCAAAACCGACTCAAAGTGGTATAAAACCCAATCCAAATCGGCTTTGTTAGATCGGTTTGAGTTCGGGTTGGCCGACCCAACTTGCATCTCTAATAGGTGTTTGTGATAGCATGCATGTCTTGAGGGGGGTACTTGTTGCCGTTAAATTAAATCTAAGGGGTGTTAATGTAATTTTCTTTTTTCTTTTTTGGATTAACTTCTTACGTAAAATTTATTTAATGGTAGAGGGTGTTTTTGTAATATAAAAGTCAGTCGCTTTGATTATCCAATTAGAACTTTCCGTGAATGAGTGTGCACGTGTGTCTGTGCGCACTCTCTTCCCCTCCACTAAATTCTCGCCCTTATTTTACTAACTTGCACGGATGGTTCAACTCTCAATTATCCTTTTTAGACTTTGTGATAATTATGACTCAAAACTATCTCTCTCTCTCTCTTCTCTCTCTCTAAAAGGGTAGGTGTTGGTAACTTTTTAGGTTTTAACCTTTATCATTACATATCTTTCATTAGATTTCACTGGAGTTTAAAAAGGTTTACTTTATAGATAAAACCCATAGAACAGAAAAAAGCTAAAAGCTCGAAACCCTAGCTTTTGTTACCTAACATCCATTTGGCTTAGCTTGGAATTAGGGTTTCTGTGATGAAGCATCAGCACTAGGGCTGACAACGGGTCGGGTTCGGGCCGGGCTTACATTCTATTATAATATTATTTATGATGACTTGAGCCCGGCCCGGTTTGACCTTCGGGCTGAAAGGTATAAGCCCAAGCCCGGTTCAGCCCAACCCTATAAATTCAAATATGTTAGTTTTTAACCTAAAAGCTATAAAAGTGTTTAGTATTTTGTTGCTGCAAAGAATCGAACATGGGTCACTCAACGAGAATGTGAACTTGTCACTACTAAAGATTGCATTTGTGTTCAATCACTAGACGTGATTTATTATGGCTGCGTTTCACCCGGCTTTGCTTTTGGATAAGCAAGCACTCGTTGGATAAGTGACTCAATGAGAGTACTTATCACAGCAACAATAAGTTACGAGTTTGGTAAATACATTTATTTAAGGGTTTATGAAAGTTTAGGAGTAAAATAAGTATTAAAAAATTAGTATTAAAGTTTAGAAATAACATTTATTTAAGTGTTTATAAAAATTTAGGAGTAAAAGAGGTATTATGAAAATATTACTAAAGTTTAAAAATAGCTTCCCACATAAGTAATAAGAGAACCTGCTTTCAGCAGCGTCTCCTTGTGGGTAGCCTTCCTCTATTCTTTATGGGTAAGTATTACCCATTAAGGTTGCATTTGGCCGGGCTTCTACAAGCAGCGTCTCTTTGTGGTTAGCCTTCCTCTATTCCTTATGGGTAAGTCTTACCCATTAAGGCTGGGTTTGGCCCGGCTTCTATAAGTACGTATTGTTGCTTATAGCTTATATAAGCACTTTTTAAAATTAGATGTGTTTGGTAGGACTTATGGGTAAGTGCTTACCCATAAGCAGTAGAGGAAGGATATCCATAGGGGGAAGCTGCTCTTAGCAGCTTCTCCAAAGCTCTTATTCATTAAGCTATTTCACAACTTTAGTAATATTTTTAAGATACCTATTTTACCCCTAAACTCTCACAAACACTTAAATAAATGTTGTTTCTAAACTTGAATAATACTTTTATAATACCTATTTTACCCCTAAAGTTTTATAAGCACTTAAATAAATATATTTACCAAACGCTACTTTCTTCAAATAAGCAGTTAATTGTTGCTGTGGATAAGTGCTTCCATTGAGCAACTTATCCAATGAGTGCTTATCCATAAGCACAAGCCAGGTGAAACACAGCCTAAGTGTTACCCAACACACTTTCTATTTTAAAAAGTACTTCAATAAGTTATAAACTGAAATAAGCACTTATATAAGCCAGGTCAAACGCAGCCTAAGGATGAATGCACTCAAGTAGGTTAACAGTTCCTTCCAAAAACAGTAGGTCGGCAGTTCGACCCATTATTATGGGCTTATGGCCCATGAACACCATTAAGGTTGCGTTTACCCTTCCTTTATAAGTACTTATTGCAACTTATAGCTTATATAAGCACTTCTTAAAATTAAATATGTGTTTGGTAGCGCTTATGGGTAAGTACTTACCCATAAACACTAGAGGAATCCATTAAGCTATTTCATAACTTTAGTAGTATTTTTAAAATACTTATTTTACCCCTAAACATTCAAAAGAACTTAAATAAATGTTATTTCTAAAATTTAATAACACTTTTATAATACCTATTTTACCCCTAAACTTTTACAAGCACTTAAATAAATGTATTTATCGAAAGCTATTTTCTTCAAATAAGTAGTTTACTGTTGTTGTGGATAAGTGCTCCCATTTAGTATCCCTAAGCACAAGCCAACCCAAACGTAGCCTAAGTCACGATTAGTCAACAACAGTTTGAGTGACGTCACCATATTCATCTTTTATTATTTTGGGTCGTGGCCGTGAGGAAAGGCATAATTATAGTAAGGTGGCTGATTTCTATTTCTTCTTTTAATAATTGTTAATTATTTTTAATTCTAGTATAATCCAAGAAGGAGTTTGGTCATGCTTGGGCACGTGATGCTTGCTCTACGTGTCTTGTAAAGACTCGCATACGGATACGGATGTACACTGGCCCACACATACCGGCCTGGCCCGGCACACCCCGATTATTTATCATGTTGTACCGTACCTAATTTTTGAGTCCAATTCCCAGCCCGACACGATTATTGTGTTGGGTCGTGTCGTATCGGGCCGAGTTTTGTGCTTTGTCTATATTTATATTTTAGACAAAAAATAAATCGTGTCTGGGCGGGGCCGGACCATGACCTCAGGCCCGAAATGACACACACGGCCCAGCCCGTTTATACCTCTCTCTACGACTGGAGACAGCCTCGAGGACAAAATGATAATTTTGCCCTCATATGTATATGTTCAACAGATTTTAGATATTTGGCACAAACAATCAAAGATTTAGTGTTCCACAAACCTTGCTCCTCCTCCACTTCTTCCAGCTAATGACAAGAAACGCCGTATAAGAGACCTCCATGACAAGCAAAGCTTCTACTGAAGTGCAGCTTTGCACTCCAGTTAGGTGATGATTTTTTCGTTCTTTTTTTTGGTGACACCAGTGCTCACTGCTCGTAAGTCTGTCATTGGGGTTCAGCCCCATGGCTCAATGTCTCCTTCTCTACGGCATATGTGAGCTTCTGAGGGCATTCCACACGAACCCCAACTGTTGTTTATTGTTTTTGTTGTCAGAGACTCAAGATTGATTGGTGTTTGCATCTAAGGGGATTCAAGCCTTATAATACATAGGCAGAGCTACATCAAGATTGAGAAAAATCTGATCAATGCAGAAGTGTTGGGGATATCCTACATCGGTTATGGAAAGGGCTGGTGGTCAGTTTATAAGTGTGAGGCTCAAGATTGATTGGTGTTTGCATTTAAGGGGATTCAAGCCTTATAATACATAAGCAGAGCTACATCAAGATTGAGAAAAATCTGATCAATGCAGAAGTGTTGGGGATATCCTACATCGGTTATGGAAGGGGCTGGTGGTCAGTTTATAAGTGTGAGGGAAAACCTCACCTCATGAACTAGCTTTTAGGGTTGAAAAGGTCTCAGACCACCCAACATTGGTATCAAAGCTCAGGTACCAATAGTCTCGATCCGGGAGAGACGAGTTGATGGTTAGTCGACCCAGGGCCGATGTGTGAAGGGGAAATTGTTTGGGATATCCCACATCAGTTGTGGAAAGGGTTAGTAGTCAGTTTATAAGTGTGAGGGAAAACCTTACCTCATGAACTAGCTTTTGGGATTGAGAAAGTCTAAAACCACCCAACAAGAAGTGCTTTTAAGTCAGCTAGAGGCAAGATGTAACATCTATACGGATTAACTCAACTGACAGACTCGCCAGACTTGCCAACTTAGGAATTAAAGGTCTCAAATTCGAGTCTCCTAACTTATTTGATATATGATCCTTGTAGGTCGGGGTCACCTAAAAAAAATGTAAGATCTAGCTTTCCTAATATGATTATATTATCAGCAGATTGTGTGACAAATTTTGGGCTAGACCACTTTGTATGTTTTTGGTCAACAAAAACTCTCCCAATTTCTTCGTAAATGTTATCCAAGCTTTATAAGAAATCTTTAATGAATCAAATAAGAACTCTCACGTATTTATATCACCATGCAAAGCGTCTGGCTGGATATTGACTTGGTTATTAAAGAAGAGAATAGGATAACCAAGGTATCAACTAGAGGTGTACAACAAGCCGAGCGCCGGCGTGTCTACCTGAGCTGACACGATTGAACCGTTCCTAGGTATGACACAAGATACGGTTTGTAGGCTGTGTCGTGCCGTGTCATGTTTGGGTTTCACAGTATGTGACACAGTCACGCCCGGCATGGCACAACTGTTAAGAATGAAAAATAAAACAATGAAGAAATCAAGCACATAACACATAGTTACGTGGTTCGACAAGTTGTGCCTACATCCATGGATGGATACCCAGTTCTATTATTCTCCGAAGTTTAGAATAATGTATTACAAAGAACAACTACGAAAATATGAATAAATACCCTGAAATTAGGGTTAAAACAAAACAGAAGTGAACTGACTATTATGCCCCTACTCCCCCAAAAAATTCGTGCTGGGAGCGCTGCCCCTGTAACCTCGTGAGCTCAGCACCAAATTCGACCGACGTTCCAATGCTAGCGGATCATCAATACTTCCCAATTGCCCTAGTAGCATCAACCTCCACATAACAACAACACGATCTAACCTACCTAGCACGGATTGGCCCACGGCCATGGCACGGATCCGCCTAACTGTGCCATGGGTCACGTTGTAGTAACCCGGACCCGACTAGAATAATTAAAGATTTAAATCCTAAGTAATATATTAATTATACAATGCAAATTTAATGAAAGACTCAATGTAGGATTGGACTAATTAATAATTATGTAAAACTATGGGTTAATTGCCTAATTAATTGAAAATTAATTAAAGGGTTGGACTTTTAATTTATATGGACTAATCCTTGTAATAAACGAATTGGGCCAAAGCCCAACTAAAAGCCCATTAGGAGTTAAACATATATTTATAAATTAAATAAGGTTAATTAAGTAAACAAACAACTTAGTTTAAATCCTACGATGGATTCTTGAATGTTTGAAAAATTGAATTATACTAATTTGAATTCAAACAAATTAAAGAAGATAGAGTTCAAGTTAGCTAAGGAACCTAGAAACTAGGAGAAGGAAAGAGAAGGGATTCTCTAGCTTGGACATCCAAACCAAAGGAAGAAGAAGAAGTGCTGGTTTAGTTGCAGAAAATCTAGACAATGGGGAGACCTAGAGGAAAGAAAGAGAAGGAAGAAACAGAAGAGAGGAAGAGGAAAAGCCTTATCTAGGATGAAAGAAGCTAGAGAGGATAGAGGGAAGAGAGAAGAAGAGAGAGAGAGAGAGAGAGAGAGAGAGAGAGAGAGAGAGAGGTTTACATTGGTGTGAGGAAAGAATCTAGGAAGAAACAAAAGAAGAAAAAGGAGGAAAGCGAAGACGAAGAAGATGTTGGATACGATGGTCACGAAGAAAGTGAAGACGATGACAATTGGTTGGGAGAATAAGATAAAGGGAAGAGAACTGTGATCAAGTAGCATTTGAAAAGACAAGAACAGATCGATGAAGGTCGATATTAGGCTGGTTTAAAAGAACTAGTAAACGACGTAGGGATTCCTACATTTCGACAGTAACTTCCTTTATGAATGTTTTCGATGCTATAGATATAAGAAGGGTTGTATGATCATGTATATTCTGCATATTAGATTTAAGATTTAGAGAAAATAGTAGGAATAATGTTATGATGTTTGTTTTGCATGATCCATTAATGTTGCTGTGTTTATTATATTATTTTGTGTTTTAATAAATATATTCATGCTCTTAGATCCATGGTTGATTATCTGTTAGTTACTTGCTTAGATCTATAGGAATAATTAGGTTTTATGTGTTTGAGGTTTGAATCGTATGAGTAATTCTTAAGGATTGATTTATGATCATTAATGCCTTAGAAAACACTAGGTTTGAGTATAGGCACGAAGCTCTAGAAGAAACCCAAAAATTGACTGGATTTCAACGTTCGGTAGCAGTCTCGGCAGCTACTGAAATTAGCCAAAAGGTCCAACTCTCTGGACATGCTACCGAGCTTTGGTAGGAGCTTTGGCAGCTACCAAGGCCCATTGAAGCCCAAATTTTATGGGGATGATCCCCATTGAGTTGTACACATGCCTGTATAGTTGGATTGTGTGCAAAAAATCTAGAATTGGTCTAATCATAAAAAGAATAGGAGAATGTCACAAATTCAGGATTTTCGGAATGATTCGAATAGAATATGATATGATATCGATTCAAATGTTATGGATATGTTCATAGGACCTAAAGATAGCCTTAATATGAATAGAGATGGTTGTGTAGGACTTAGTTGGTCAATTGGTGCATTTGGCATCCAATGCTGACTTAAGTTTGACTTGATTGACATCTGTAAGGATTGTGTTTGAAATTGATAATGTTTGACTTGAATGACTGATTGAGGGTACTGTGTGTATCCATGACTGTCTGATGTTTGTGCCTGATTGACTTGACTTATGATGTGGATGGGTGAGCTTCCACCGTGGATGAAAGTCCCTAAAGGCAAGGCACGGAAGGGAAATTCCACCGTGGGTGAAAGTCCCTAAAGGAAAAGCCTCATAAGGGTGATTACACCGTGGGTTAAAGTCCCTAAAGGAAGAGCTCAATTACAGGTGATCTTTCATCGTGAGTGTAAGTCCCTAAATGGAATGTGAACTAAGGGTGTATTCCACCGTGAGTGAAAGTCTCTAAAGGAATAAGACTGGTGTTTATACCGTGGGTGCAAGTCCCTAAAAGAATGGTTGTATGGTCGTATTATTGAATGAGCATGTGACTGGGTTAGGCTTGGTGACACCTTGCATTACATTACATTGCACTTCATTTCAACACATACTTTGCATTGCATTGCAATTGGGTTTGAGTGACTATGATGCCTTATGACTTGATTGATTATGAATGTGATTGTGATTGTGGTTACTTGGTCGCAACATGGTGGGACCATGTGGCTAAGGGTGTGCTTCTACCGTGAGTGCGAGTCTCTAAAGGAATGATACAGAAGACTTCCTCCGTGGGTGCAAGTCCCTAAAGATTGATTATGTGAATGATATGTAATATTTGTTATGTGTTTGTTGATGTGGTTACTTGGTGGTAGCATGGTGTATCACAACCCGAACCCAATAGACCACTAGGGGCCCAGCGGGGCCCAGATAGTGACATTCACTTCCTCGGAAGGAGAGTGACAGTCGATTCAAAGACAATAGCAAAATTGAATGGATTTACATTCAAAAAGAAACTAAGAAAGTATTTACACAATTACATCTCTAGGTTAAAAATCATATTTTAACTAAGAAGATACAACCTAAGTATCTTCCAATAAAAGACATTAACTAATAGTGTATCAAAAAATATTTACAAAAGATATTCAAGCATTTACAATGCAGTCACTGAGGCGTGTAGAATTCTTCCTCTTCCTCGTATTCATCTTCTTCTTCCATATGCTCGTCCACAGCTACAATGTCTAAGTTCCTTGAAATTATTGGCTTAAAAGCATGAGCTAACTAGCCAGTAAAAATTAGATTCAGGAATATATAAGGTAAACCCTGGAGTCTTAAACAACCACAATAATTCAAGCACAAACAACAGGAAGGAATACAACAATGCAATGCATGGGGCAAATTGATTATTAAATGAAATGACATGAATCTAAAACTATAACCATCACCAAGGTGACTTATCAAACAACCTACATGCTGTGAAAATGCCAACTCTGATAGAATGTCAATGTGAACTGTTTCCTCCTGATCCAGCCTCTATTCAGGGTGTCACAGCAACTTGAATTCGCCTCAGGGTGTTCCAGCAACCTGATATCACCCCCCCCCCCCCGTATAACGGTCCATGAAATAGGGCTATTCTATATGTACAGCGTAGTTTTAAGGGTTTTCAACCTAGGAGGCACAATTCTCCAACTTATTTTGATCAGTGGTCCCTTGACCTAGACTTGCAGCCACATGTGGTATCCCTCAGGAAATCATGATCACTTGACTAGACAACAGAGGCCCACCTCTGCTCCTTGGGTCTGATTCCCCTTGGCGAAGGAAGAGTGTATTGGGTTAGCTACTCCCTCGACTTGGTCTCGTCTGTCTCCTCACTAGATGTGGAGTCACATCACTCTCATTTCCATCCACAAGACACAACCATGAGGTCTCGGGTTACAGGGTCATACTCTTCAACCACTGAGGTCTAGAGTTCATGAAGTATAGTGAAACGTGCACATTAACTAAGCAAACATCTTGTGGTGTACAATGTGAAAGATAACAATCTAAAGTGTATAATCCATTTATCTCCATGTATCTCACATGACATTTCTTTCGTTTAGGTTCTCAAGCATCATTTTTACTATCATTCATATATGTGAGTATACACCATGATTAAATCCATATGTATGACAACAAGTATTAGTTTATAAACGTCAAAGCACAAATGTGAGTAGTCTATTTCGGTGGGGTCATCGGCGGAGTCTTCGGCGCACTCAAGACTTACCTCGGTGCACCAAAGCTTGGTTCGGCGAACCTCTCTGAGATTCAGCGACAAAATCAAGGGGTCCTTTCTTGGTGAACTCTTCGGAGCACCGAGGCCCATTTTCGGCTAACCGAACTGGTCCTCAGCGACCTGTTCTTGATGTTCATGCTCGGCGACCTTTTTAGGTGCGCCGAGGGGTTCACCTTGCACCAAAAAGCGTTCAGCGACATGTTTAGCGCGCCTAGGAGACCGCTGAACGACGCGAACGGACCAAAATCTAAGGGTTTTATGTTTATTTTCAGGTTTATCAATACACAAGAAGAGGATAACATCATATATAGATTGTAAGCAAGAAAACACACCATATCTACATTCAATCATTAGGCTAACTATCCACATTCATCCAACACAAAACATACATGAATCATGTATGTTGAAATTGAAAAGGAAACTAGGATTTAACTATTTATGTTCATGAATCTATACTTACTTGTTAGGATCAAGCAAAAAACACCAACAAATCAACACATGAAGTTATCTTCCTCTCCAAGCCTTTCCTGCAAGCCAAACCAAACAAAACTCAAAATGGCTTGTCTCTCAAGCTTCACATGCAAGATAATCTCTCATTGTCATGTGGCACAATCTAGGCCTTCTAACCTTAACCACTTACATCTCAACCATTCATCTTAACTACTCACATCCAAACCCTTAAAATCTAACTAATCAATCCAAGTCATACACCTCATCACAACATAAGAATTACCATAATGTCGTTAGCTCAAACAATTTAAATTAAACTACAATGCATCACACAAGGACCATAAAATCAAATAACAATCATCGCATGGTCAGATCTAATCCGATTGAAAATCAATTCGGCAGATAGAGTCATATCAAGAAATAAAATAATATTAAATACTTACGAGGTGATTTTTAGGCTGTTACATAGTGGAGCCATATAGATAAGGATGTGCTTCCACCGTGGGTGTGAGTCCCTAAAGGAATGATACAGGAGACTTCCTCCGTGGGTGCAAGTCCCTAAAGAATGATTATATGCATGATATGT
>JAUPMG010074518.1:0-13052 GCA_031762675.1 Pachysandra terminalis
GAATACCTAGAAATTAGAGATTTTCATTCTAGGCATTTTTAGTTACTTATATCTTACTAGAACTGCTCAGGACTTCCACTTATGATTTCTATTTGGGTAGCCACCCTCGTAGAGATACAAGGTGAAGGTTACACTTGGACTGGAAAACCTACGTAATCAGGAATTTCCGGTTCGGGTCGTTACAACATGTGCTTGTAGGATACTACCATGATGTTGTATATTGTTTGGACTAGCGTATTCTATGAGGATGTTCATCGGAATTGTATCTTATATGGGCATTCCAAGCTCACTGCAACTTTTCATGTTGCAAGTTAAAGTGGACTATTAGTAGGACGTGGATGAGATGTTGTTTGACTTATTTTATTTTCTTTTTTTAAATTAATAGTTTAGATTTGATGGTTAAGTAGTTATTGGGATTGTAGGCTTATCTGAAGCCAGACTTTGATTTATTTACTTTGTCTTCTGCACTCTGATTTGTTTTATAAATGCATTGTTAGATTTTATTATGGTTTGTTGTTACCAGCCGCGTTCCATGGTTGGAAACCCGAAGGTCTCACCTTGTAATCCATGCCACCCACATAGGGATTCGGGTGTCGGGATCCAAGGGTGACAGTACCATAGCTAAATCTTGGTGTGCTCTTCTAAAATCTGAAGTTCTCTTTTTGGTGTGATTGTCTCGGCCTTGTCGTGCACTGCTTTTATGGCTTCACCTTCACCAACTACAAGGTTTATTCTAGACTTCTCTCTTTTCTGAAACCTAGTTGATATGTATATATTTTTAAAAAATTTCCCTTGGTTTGGAATCTTTGGATAATTTAATCCCTTTAATTTGTTCTCCATTTTTTTTTAGATTTTTAGGGGTTTGGAATCTTTGGATAATTTCATCCCTTTAATTTTTTTTTTACAGGGTTTTGTTTTTAGATTTTTAGGGGGTTCGGTATATCTAATCAATCGTGCATGCATGTTTACAAAAAATCAATTTTTTTTTAAGTTCTGAACGAGTTTGATATGATTTATTTATTTTTGTTTTTTAATGTTTTTGTATACTCTTGCTTCATTATTGGCTTCTTTTCTTTCTTTTTTTTGCACCGTTGTTTGCCTATTATAATCTAGTGACATGATTGATAAAAATATGATAATGAGAATTGTATGTTAATTCTAGTAATTTTGTTTTTGGTGTAAATGTTAATCCTGGTATAAGTGTATACTAACAATAATAATAATATATTCTTACAATCAGACTATCCAAGTATATGTATTTGTATACGCAATTTTTCTCTTTGTGTTAATATATTTTTTTAAGTTTAATTATTTACTGTCATATTTCCTTTTAAATGCCTTTATTAAGTCATTGATTACATCTGTTTTATATTTATGTTTGTGTATATTAAGGGAGTGTGAACATATTAGCGTTGAAGTTGAGATGTTAGATGTGGAGGTATCAACTCCTGGCACTCTAAAGCGTCCCCGTATATTGACATCTAAGGTGTGGGATGATTTCAATAAGATTGTAGGAGAAAATGGGGATGATTGTGCTATTTGTAAGGATTTCCTCTGGGGCAAGCACTAGGGGCACGACCCACTTAAAGAATCAGTTGAATAGATGTCCTACGAGGACACACAAAGATGTGGGTCAACAGTTGTTTTCCATCACTAAGAGCAAGGAAAGTTCAGCTAGTGTTACTACCTTCAAATTTGATCAAGAGAGGAGTCGCCTTGATTTAGCAAGGATGATCGTGAAGCACGAATATCCTTTTAACATGGTTGACCATGAATTCTCTGAGATTTTCTTGAATAACTTGTAGCCGACGTTTAAGCTTGTATCACGAAATACTGTAAGAGCTGATATTGATGAGGTTTATAAGAAAGAGAAGGAGAAGTTGTATATTTGCTTTGATAACATTTCTTCCCGAATTAGTTTGACAACTGATTTGTGGACCTCGGATCAACAAAACCTTGGATACTGTTGTGTGACAGTATATTTTATTGATGATGAATGGGTACCTAAAAAGAAACTTCTTAGCTATACGTCTTTGGAGCCTTCACATGCTGCAAAGACTCTTATTGGATTGATTAGAGATATGGCTTTGGAGTGGAATATTGACAAGAAATTATTTTGCATAACTGTTGACAATGCTAGCACCAATGATGCTACGATTAGAGCATTAGCAAGATGGCTTGGTGATCAGAGTTGCTTCCACTATAATCCCGTCCTAATTACACTAAACTCCCCTAAATTAGTTAGGTTATTACAGGACTATCTTATTCATCTTTCTCAATGGCGGTAAGCCACTTTACATGTTCCTTCTGCACCATTAGCCATTTTCTTCTTGATAACTTGAGTTTGATTTTGAATTACAGATATCTCAAAGATACCCAACAAGGATCTAAATGTTAATAAGGAAACTCACCTTCTTCTCAAGGGAGAAGAACAAGAATAAGGGTTTATACGTGTAGCTTCGAATTTCTGTTTTTTGAATTTCTGACCTCTTCTCTAACTAGTTTTTTTACTGACCAGGTGTTGCATTCAAGTCTCGTAGGATTGCAAAGGTCTGATCCATTACTAGTTCAGTATATGTAATATTAAATGTAAAAATAGTGTATAATTTAGCTGACAACTAACAAAAATGATGTTTTCTTTCTCTTTAAAGAATCTGCAATGGCATAGACTACAACTTTTTCTTTTGTATAATTTATTTTCACCAACAGCATTTGTAGAGGCATTTAAGTTATGTAAGCTTCCATGTTTGTATCTATTTCAATTCAGAAACTATCCATCTCTCTTCTGACTAGATTAAACAAGGCTAGAGTGATATTTTTCATTTTCAAGGTTTAAGTATATCTTGGGGATAACTCTGATTGATCAATATCTAAGGTAATGAATTTTAACAAGTTGTTTCCACAGTTTTCTACTACTTTATATAGCTTTGGTTTTTCTTTCTCCTTTTTTTTCGTTCACTTCAAATTATTCATAATAATGATTGCATGTTGGTGTGAATGCAGAGTAATATCCCAATTGCTTGATCTAAAAAAGGGTTCCCAACTACAAAATATCTATTTCCCTTCTGACAAGCCAAATTTGACCTAATTTGATTGTTTTGATTCAGAAATAAAGTCTGTACTGTATTGATATTTGGGTTTTTCTTTTCTTTCCTTTTCTTCTTAAGCATCCTTTTACAGGGTTGAAAATGTAATGTGTTGCCTTTAGCATTTCTTTGTTACCTTTTATCATTCCTTTATTCATTGGGAAGAACAAGAATAAGTGTTTATACATGTAGCTTCGAATTTCTATTTTTTGAATTTCTGACCTCTATTCTAACATGTTTCCTTATTTTTCTTTTTTTGAGTTTGTAAAGAGCAGGGGTGCTTCGCTGAAAAATCTTATAAAATGTTAGGCTTGTAATTTGATGCTCTGCCTTTTCTTCTCTCTTGACAGTGCAAGATAGAATGGTTTCATTATGGCTGTGTTAGTCTGAAAGATCCACCCAAAGAAAAATGGTATTGTCTAGATTGTGTTGGTAAGAATTCAATCATTGGTGAAAGGATTATGAATTTTTTCTCTCTATTTTTTGGTGTGGTAGGCCACCTTCCTTCTTTAGTTTATTGTGTTTACTTTGGTGTGGCAGGCCACCTTCCACACCAAATTGAAACCATTGATCCTTATCTAATGTTTTGGCAATGCAGGTACTATGACAGCTATTACTATATATATTGGCTCACTCATCACTCCTTGTATTGAAGGTGTCATTCGGACTATCAACAAAAGGGTATATACTTACTACAACCTCTCTAATCAACCTAACTAAGTCAATTGCAATCAGACAAATCATCTATTTCTTTACAACAATTAGACTGAATTATAATCACACCAAATTAATCTAAATTGGCTCCATGTGAGAACTGTATCAAGATTGCAAGTCAAGTTATTGAGGGAAGCCTTTCACGATGTAAGTCATTGATTGCATGCATTTTCAACATCATATATTATATCAGTACTGATTAAATTTCTTCAATTGCAGTGTTGAGAAGAATGCAAGACCACCGCAACCATGGAATGATTGCTAGATTTACCTCTATGGTCCAAGAAGGCATTGGCGGGGGGATCATAAAAAAGGCACAATTTATAGAATCATGCATTTTTATAAGAGTTTTTCCTACATTAATACTTGGTAGAAGGGTTTAGCTTCCTTTTGCTGTAACTTAGACATATTGTCATGTCATAGAAACATAGTTGATCTATATTAGTATGTAAGAATAATCTTTTGAAGGAATGTTTTTTCAATTTTTTTTCAATTTTTTTTTACATGTACCTCATATTCATCAAAATATTAACATCTACATTTTTTAAGCATTTGAATTTTTTTTAATTTAATCGGATATCCATTTAAATTTCAAATTCGGATATTTAAACGAATTCGAATCTTTATCGAATTCGAATATGGATCTAATAAAATAATCGGATTCGGATTTAATAACATATACAAAAGATCTGACGGATCTTTAATCGAATAAGGATCCTCTCATTTTTAATCGGATTCGAACTCGGATCACAGTAGATCCGACCCGTTTATAAGCCTGGTTGTCCATGAGTAAAAGCTAGATTCAAAAGATAAATACCCACATGCTTCATTGTCTGTCCCTGAATTTTATTGATTTTCATTGCAAAGGACAATTTAAATGGAAACTGTCTTCTTATAAACTTGAATGGCCATTCAGTATCTGAAAGTGATAAAATAATTTGTGGAATAAGTACTGTTTTGCTTGCATTATTTCCGTGATGACATTTGCTTCTTTAACCCTTCTTCCTAATTTCTGAACTATCAAACGCGTACCATTGCATTAGCCAATAGATTGATTTAAGTTTCTTAGAAGCATTATTGGTGTGCCAACTTTGAGTTCTAATTGATGATTTGGGAGACCAGGAAATCATAAGGAATGCAAAAGTTTAGGAGGATTCATGTCTTGTTCATTGCTACCATCTTCATGGGACTTAATGTATCTACACTTAAATATGTATGAACATCTCCTAATAGCACTAACAACATTATGGAGTTCACCTCATCAACTACATTGTTTGTAGGTGTCAAAATACTACGCTTTTGTAAATATG
Organism: Pachysandra terminalis; assembly: GCA_031762675.1. Taxonomy (NCBI): domain Eukaryota; kingdom Viridiplantae; phylum Streptophyta; class Magnoliopsida; order Buxales; family Buxaceae; genus Pachysandra; species Pachysandra terminalis. Next base: position 5,111 of record JAUPMG010074518.1, read on the forward strand.
ACCAATTCGTATACCTGTTGTGAAGTTCTAGGTAAATCACATCAATAAGTTGATTAAGACCTTGAGTGCAATTTCATATCATAAAATGATTTGGAATCTGTATCCAATTAAATTCACCACCATCAACAAAAGAACGACCACTAATTTTTCCATTTCCGATATCAAGGATCCACTTAACGAATTTTTCTAACTGTATTCGTGAATCATGGGGAATATTAGGGGATAAGACTCGCATATTAGTTCTGAGATTCAAAACTTGACATTGATTCCAAATTTTTGACCTTTGAAGTGATGATGCTACTATGATTTCACGTCCTCCCTTTTTAACAATAGGAAAAATTTATTAAAAGTCTCCTCCCAATACAAATACATTTCCTCCAAATAATTTTTGTATCAAATTAGTGTGCGAAGTTTTGATTAGATCTCTAAGAGTTCGATCCACAGCCTCAAAGGCATTACGATGAGTCATTGGAGCTTTATCTCATATAATCAAATATGCTTCTTGAATTAGCTTTACAAGGTTTGTGTAGTATGGAATTGTACAACATGAAGACTCATCCAATTATAACAGAATCTTAAACTGTGAATGTGCTATGCGGCCGCCTAGTAATAGTAAAGTTGCAATCCCTGACAATGAAACAGATAGAATATTTTTTTTCATTGACCTGACTTTTTTAATAATTGTTTTCCATAGATATACCTTCCCAGTTTCGCCGCTACCGTAAAAAAAAAAAAATCCTCCTGTGTTGCTTATGCATGTTTCTATTATCTTATTAAAAGTCAGTATTTGATCATTATTTAATTCTACATGTTAAGTATCAAATTGTCGACTTTTAACCACAATATTGTGGTAAAGTTCCTCCATTATAAGCCTATTGGAGAAGAGAATGTTGTATTCTGCTATTGGCATTGGCATCGGTGGAAACTCTTTCAAAGACCTTCCATTTCTGTTTAGGATTGATTCAATTTGAGTGAATCCAATGTCCTTCAATGTACCATCTTCTAAAATTAGTTCATTATCATATGTCTGTCTTCTAATACTTGATTGTAAATCATCAGTTTGATTATTCCAATGTTTTTCCCACAAGGTTGATGGGTTTGTTAACTCAGAAAACATTAACATTGAACAAAACATATTTTGAAGTTATCCCCATGTTGCCAAAAATGATGCTTTAGTTAAAGCATCGTGTCTTCCATTATCATCATCAAGTAATCCAAGTGCTAAGCATGCAGACTTAAATGTCGGATGTATGTGTCCATCAACAGCCCTAAGATCTTCATAACATGAAGACCCACGAATAATGTGAAGAAGCACGCGCAAATAATACATTTCTCTCGAATTAGGATGCAAATAATACAATCTACCAATTGAAATTTTTTTTCTTTCTCCTTGTCCATGCTTTCATCTATTTGTTCCACACCCATGTTGTAGGAAATAGAACATATGTCAAAGTTCTTGCATCTTCATGTATCTGGTTTGCTTGAAACCATTTTATAAGCATTATATCTCTTATACTTGGGCGTGTATCATCCGAATCTCTAAAAACTATTAACTGTTCATCTAGCAATAATCGTTCAACGAATGGATATTAATGCATGGATTTCTAATAATTTTTTTTGGGATTGAGTTCCACATTCAATTAATACTCCATAATAAAAAACTTTATGGGTAATATTAGTAGTATGGTAAGCCAAGTTAAGTAATAAGCAATTCTCAAAGAAGCTTTACCATTTGAACAATGAAATCAATAACATAGATACGTTTGAAATATTAATTATCATTAAATAAAAACTATTTTAGTTATTTTAATTACACTAAAACTTCTTAGTACCCTTCATTTTATGATTATAAGCCAGTCGATGGAGTTGATTTTAGTAATTTATGTCAAACTCAACTTTAGGGTTTAGGTTTTATCAACCCACTGAAAATGGGTCAACATGAACTCAACCCGCCAACCCATCGGGTACCCGCTTAAGTTGTCTTTAATAGGTTTATAATTATTTCTTATAAATATTTTATATTTATAGGTATTTTTAAACTTACTCATAAGTTAAAAATACCTATTTTAAAAAGAAATTATGTTTAATAACTATTTTTATAATATATTAAATGAGATTATATTTTATCATAATTTAAAATTAAAATTAATTAATTAAAATTAAACGGGTTAGACATGTTGAATCCGTTTATTAACGGGTTGGGTTCGGTTTCACGATTTCTCAACCTGTTAAAAAATTGGTCGAACACAACCCAACACGTTTAGGCTCAAACTCGTTTACAACCTGCTTGAACCCAACCCGTTACTAGCTCAAAGAAATCATGTTCAATAAATATTTTTATAATATTTATTAAAATTTAATTTATTAAATGAGGTTAGATTTTATTATAATTTAAAATTAAAAAATAATTAATTAATTAATTAAAATTAGTCGGGTTAGGCATGTTCAACCTGTTTATTTATAGGTTGGGTTCGGTTTAACAATTTCTCAACCCATTAGTAAATTGGCTGAACCCAACCCAATACGTTTCGGCTCAAACTCGTTTACAACCTGCCTAAACCCAACCCGTTGCTAGCTCAAAGAATCATGTTCAATAAATATTTTTATAATATTTATTCAAATTTAATATATTAAATGAAGTTATATTTTATTATAATTTAAAATTAATTAATTAATTAATTAAACGGCTCAGGCATGTTCAACCCGTTTATTAATGGGTTGGGTTCGGTTTTACGATTTCTCAACCCGTTAGTAAACTGGCCAAACCCAACCCAACATGTTTAGGCACAAACTCGTTTACAACTTGCCTAAACCCAAGTTGTTGCTAGCTCTAAGAAATCATGTTCAATAAATATTTTTATAATATATTTATTAAAATTTAATATATTAAATGAGGTTATATTTTATCTTAATGTAAAATTAAATTTTAAAATAATCAATTAATTATAAAATAAATGGGTTAATGGGTTGGGCTCAACTCCATGATTTCCCAATCCGTTAATAAATGGGCCGAACCCGACCCAACTTGCTTGAAACCAACCTAACCCGTTTATTATGGAAAATGCTATATTTTCCTCCAACTGTATATCATGGCTATAATCACCAAAATCAATTCATATGTTTATTAGTTGGCTAACCCTCTAAATCTATGATGAATTCATATTAACTTAGCTCAAGCAAAGTTACCTAGAGGAATGACAGTGGTATTTAGTTTTTTTTTTTTAATCTAATACATTTTCATTTTATATTGCTTCTAGCTATAATTTTAGTTCTATCCATTATTTATAATTTAGTATAAAGTTTATTATATTTTTAAAATTATTCGTTTTCTGTGAAATTATTCTTTCGATAGAATAAAATTTCTTATTTTTTTTATGAAGTACAAAATTATGATTTTGATAGAATAAGATTTCACTTGCACTTCAACATATCAAAGAGTTATGATGATCTTTAGATAACCGAAAACGAATAGGATGATTCTAATAAATAACTCAAAAGAAGGGACCAAAGCATGTTGTTCGAAGGTATATCAACAACCTGCAACAAAGCTAAGATTATTATTATTATAAAAAAAATATACATAAAATTAGACCAGAAAGCACAAGCCATTGAAGAAAATAACCAACTAAAAGAAAAGAATAAAACAAATTTAAAAGAAACAAAGAGAGAAAATTAGATTTTTGTAGCACAAGATCAATAACACACTTTCCACAAATCCATTTATCGATAAAAATCATACGAACAAAAAAGTCAATAAATATAAAATCACAACCAAATTCAAAAAATAAAATCCCCAAGAATTGTCAAAGGAGATTATAAATTATATTAAGGAGAACAGTTCCCTTTAAGTTTACATTGTGAACACATGAATTGCAGGCAAGCACTGATAGATATGATGATGCATGTAGTCGGATTGAAATTAAGATACTACCCATATCAACGTATCCATCGATTTATTGTGAATAGTCTACTCTGTTGTTGTTCGTCTCCTTTGACACCTTCCTTCTTCACCAGAAACACTTCAAGATCTGCTTCTCCTCTTAAGTCTTGGGGGAGAAACATGAGTGAACACTATGCATATTGTATTGGAGAATTCGAGAAGAAACTTGAGTGAAGAATAAATATGTATATTGTAGGGAGTGGTTTTGGAAAGTGAAATCTCTAGTTTTAAAAAAAAAAACATATATTGCTATGGATTTGGAAACGTTAGTGAAGAGATATATAAATTGAAGGAAGTAATTTTGGCAAATAAAATCTGATAATCATGAATGAGTAAATCTAGTTGTTTTTAAAAAAAAAAAAAAAAAAAAAAGATATGTGAGTAAATTTAAGGAAAGTGATAAAAGATATCTATAATTATTAGAAATTATTAATTTTAAAATAAAATAAAAACTACAGTTGAAATCTGATTGGTTTAGAAGTATTTTTTTTTAATTCTAAATTCTAAGAATTAAGCATTGAGAGAGGGAAGGCTTGAGAACCCTTCTCCTTTAGAATTTTTCTTGTATATATATATATATATATATATATTTTATAAGTAAATATGTCTGAAAAGTTAAAGGCTTTACTTTAAACAACATACATTTTTTTTGTAATGTATCTTACAATCACGTTGAACTTGCTCTGCCTCAATACCTCCCTGATATATATGGGAACCGATTTGGTACTAGAAGGCTCCTTTAGGAGCGGGGTAGGGTTTGTCAGAACCCACCCCATTGCAATCCTATAACATTCGTCCCGTTCTTCTTTACTGTCCAATAAGAGAAAAAGATGTTGTCTTTATTTTTTTTAATAAATAAGCTAATTTTCTTAATAAATGAACTGAATATTACACTAAATATAAATACAATGTGTTATTAAACCAAATTAATAGTACAACTATTTTTCTAATTCTAAAAACTAATAAGGAGGATAAACTAGAATATATTTTTTTCCAATTCACTTGTATAATGTGATTTACAAAGTGATTGTAAATATATTGGCTAATAGGTTGATAAATGTGTTAAGAAAATTGATCTCAGCCTAGCATAGCGGAGTGGTTTTGTGTCCCGTCATCAAATGTCAAATAATATCCTTGTGGCATAAGAGGCTATGAAAATGAAAGATAAGATTAGCTTTGCTCTCAAACTCGACATACGTAAGACTTAATGATAGAATTGAGTGGCCCATTCTTACTTAAATTTTTAAAAGCGTACGTGTTTTCGAAATGATGCATTACTTTTATTAAGCCATGCATTACCTTAGTTATTTTTCCCTTTAACACTAAATGAATCTCTACTAAAGTTTTTCTTTCCCATTTTATTGAGAGAAGAAGGTCCCATTTCTCTATACCTATTTATCATATATGCATAATATTTATGTAACATCTTGAAATATCTATATATATATATATTAATAAGTGTTGAATTCGATTAGGTGCATTGTATGAGGACTTTGTATCATGGTTTTATGTATCGGGATCAGACCGGTTCCGACTAATCCCGATTCGGACCAGCGATACGGGTCGATACTGATGATGAGTCAATTTAAAAATTGATTTGATCCAATAATATTGTGCCATTTGGCAGTATTAATTATATATTTCGAAGGACTTATAAATAAGGAATACAATACTTTCAAAACTCCAAGTATCCCTTCGAAAGCCCACTTATGTTGGGAGTATACCTTTGAAGCAACATATTTCGTGCGATGCACAGGTGTGAAATTTCAATGGGCACAAAATAGGAACCTCATATAATATATGAAAAAATAGCAGTAACTTACAAAAGAACTAACTCAATAATCAAATTTTTTAAGTGGAGAGAAAAATTGATATTTTCTTCAAAAGAAAATGAATGCTTCAGCAATGGATCAAAACAGGAAACCCTCATATAAGAAACATTGATTACTTCATAAGAAGTAACTCAAGGTTAGCCACCACGAGAGGACCAATTCGTCATCACAAGAGAATGTAATATCTCACATGATGAGGTAACCAATATAATGCTATCTTAGGCATTTCGACATGATCTCTCAAAATGACCATTTTATTACTCGAAACCACTTATTAAGATAATTAATATTTCGAACTATCTTTCGGGATAACCATATTGTTAAACTGAATCACCTTTCGAGATAGTCATTCAAAATGACCATTTTTGCTATCTCGAAGTCACTTCCTAAGATAATTAGTATTTTTAATTATCTTTCAAAATAACTGTATTACTGTCTTGAAATCACCTTTCGAAACAGCCTTTTGAAATGACAAACATATCTCGAAATCGTAATATTACGAATTGTATTCATTTAAGGGAGCCTTCCCTGACAGCATCATTCCTCGAATTTCCTAAATTTGAGGTTATTTACTTGAAACATAGAGGGAAATAAAAATAGACTTTCAGGAATGGAGGGCCAGAGAGATAAGTCTTGTCAAAATCCTCGAAAATCTTGTTCCATTGAAAGACTTAATCATCACAGAAAGAGTAACACATCATGAGATGAATAACTTCACATTTATTACTGATCCAAGTGTTTCGAATACATTTATTAAACGTTTTTTGTATAACTAATGGAGAGTTTTTGGATATTCAAACCAAAACGGTTGTAAGCCAATCCCACATTAAAAAATATATAATAATGTCTTTTTTTATTATGTGATATTCTTGTTTTCTTTTGCCTTCTACCTATTTGTGAAAATGTCCATATATGAGTAGATCACACCCTTTGTTGCCCGAGGTTACACAAGTATATGGATTTAGTTTTACACATTTTAGGAGTTGGTAACATATATTTTAGGACTTAGTTATACACATTCTTGTTCTCTTCTGCCTTCTACCTATTTGTGAAAAATGTCCATATTGGAGTGAGTTGCACCCTTCCCTTCTTCAACCACACAAGTGATGTAATCCACTCCTACAATGTGTGTATTCCATTCTTAAAATGTAACCCAATCCTAAAATCTGTGTAACTAACTCCATACACTTGTGAAAACTCTACCAATAAAGGATGTAACCCATCCATAAAATGTGTGTATCCAAACCCTAAAATGTGTGTTATCCAATCCTAAAATGTGTGTAACTAAGTCCATACCCTTGTGAAATCTCAATTAACAAAGGGTGTAACCCTCTCCTAAACTGTGTGTATCCAAACCTTAAAATGTGTGTAACAAACTCCTAAAATGTGTGTAACCCACTCTGTAGACTTGTGAAACCTCAAGCAATAAACTATGTAACCAAATCTAATAATGTGTAACCCACTCCTAAGTACTAGGTTACACACATTTAAGCACTATGTTACACTTATTTAAGCACTAGGTTACACGTTTTAGTAGTATATTAAAGACATTTAAGCAAAATCTTACACTATTTAATGCCTTAGGTTAAACACAAGCTTACACCCTTACCTTTTAATCCCTTACGTTGCACACATTTAAGGACTATATTAAACACATTTTAGGTTAGACTTAGCATTAGGTTACACATATTTAAGGATTAGATTAAACACATTTAGGCATAAGGTTACACCATTTAATGCACTAGGTTACACACATTTAAGCACAAGGTTACACAACCATTAATGCCTTAGTTTATATACATTTAAGCATTAGGTTACACACAATTTAGGACTAGATTACACCATTTAATCTCTTAGTTCCAACACTAGGTTATACACATTTTAGGACACACATAACTTGCACCCTTTAATGCGTTAGGTTGCACATACTTTAGGACTATGTTATAGACATTTTAGTAATAAGTTACACACATTTAAGAATTATGTGTAACCTAGTATTTATTTTTTGCAATCAAATAGAGTAAACTTAGGTGTCGTTTGGCTCCCATTCTGGATCAGGAACTCATTCCAAGAACTCATTCATAGAACCCATTACTCATTTTGAAGGTTTCTTGATTGTGTTTGGTTAGCATGTTACAAAATGAGTTCCAACATAAATAGATGTTTGGTT
>JAUPMG010074529.1:0-13052 GCA_031762675.1 Pachysandra terminalis
TCCTACCTTACTCTGGTAGATGATTGTAATTGGTTCCCCTTAATACATTTTATCCTTTTACAAATCCGTCATCACCACTACCAACAAATATAATTTACTCTAAACTGATTATGAAAATAATTCATCATAAATTTCATCCTTATAATGCACTTCCAGACTTTTTAGATGTAATGGTAACCCTAGTCCAAATCTTCTTTCCAGCATTACCGATAAAGGTACAAACAAAAGCAATCCATTTTTAAATCAAGTAGTTACACATAATACTAAGGAATTAGCTTATAATTTTTTAAGTAAAATTCCTATACCGACATGTCTCTAAGCATAAAGATTTATAGTTCTATATTAACATATTCACACGTATCACATGTAAGCATAGAAGGCATTCCACTCCAAAATAATCACACAATATCAAACAATTTGCAAGAAGCACTCAGCACACAATTCAAAGCATTTCACAAGGAGTATACGCCATAGAACACTCACAGCATTCACAAAATTCAGTAAACAATCATGTTATACACACCACTAAATTCCATGTGATTCCTAGGTTTACATGTCTCTATGTTTCTTTCTAGATCTCAGTAAATTTGATAGCCTCTAGATTCATAACTTACAGAAATCATAACAAGTAGCCATACAACTCACATTATGCATACACACACAATATTGAATTCTTAGCATGTACAATTCAAACAAATCAAACAATTCATACATGTGAATCCAAGATTTGAACAATACTTTCTAAGTTCTTGTCTTAAATCTCACTCTACCCTTTTCCGAAGTTCTTAAAGACTCATATCTAAACCGTACTACGTCCTTACCAGTAATCCTGCCATCACATACAACAGAATTCTCCTATGACTACGTTCACTCTTATCTTGTGAATTCTAATATTCACTTCTAAGTTCTCTTCGCCCTAGGTAACTTAAACCTAGTGCTCTGATACCAAATCTATCACACCCCAAATCCCGGACATAGAAAATCTCGAGGATTTAATGAAGGTTTGGCCTTCAGATCCAAACCATGGATACGACAACCAAGCATGTAATGACCATATAGTTAACAACAATATAATTCAAAGCTTCTAATGAAATAGCGGAAGACTTTTGTGACTAAATAAGGTCTGTTGAAATATCATTACATGTCCCATTAACTTTGTAACTAAAAAAAATTCAAGTTGAGTAAAAGAAATTAAATACAATTGTTCTCATGTCCCACTCTCTTCCATCTACTACGTCCTCTCAAATGCTATCCAACTCTTCCTAATACAATTCGTGATAATTCGTCAGTCACTATCAACCATTTCATACTAGAAAGCCATCTGTTAAAAATAAGGGTGAGCTGGAAGCTCAATAGGAAAAATCCACAGCAATACAAGTCACTTTCATAATAATATAACAAAACGAATTCATTCATGCAGATTCATCGTAGAGCACATATTTAACTCACTACCAAGCCCATAATGTACAATCTTTTATCAATTTAAGCCTTACTAAATCACATACTCACACACATGTACTAATTGAAGTAATGGTCACCACATAGCACAAAGTTTCATGATCAAGTTGCATATAACTCAAAACAGATTATGATGTGTATCTGATAAAAGAACATGATAACATATGTATCAACAAAAAACATATCATAAAGTGCAAGTCTAATGCATGAGATACAAATATATTGTAATAATACCAATAATTCCATTACCACCATGGAAGTCGTTCACAAATTAGAGAGATGATGTCCATATACCAATCATAATACCAGTACTCAAGCAGAAGATACTTTCACTCATTTGATGATGATAAAATCCACACATTGATAATAACATTGTTCTGATTCTGATAATATTTCTGTCCAAACCGATAATAAGTCTGTTCAATCAATAATAATACCATTGTCACAACACTGATAATAAATGTTCATACACTGATAACCAAGCCGTTCCCACACTGCCGATATGACTAAGGCACTGACTAAAAATACTGCTCACTCACAACTAATCATTTTGTCCAAACATTGATAACAACCCGCTTCTTTTAGGGAATAGAACCCAAGGTAGATAGCCACCATCATTCCTTTTAGAGAATAGAACCCAAGGTAGGATAAGCCGCCATCTTTCCTTTTAGGGAATATATACAACCCAAGGTAGGATTGGTCGCCATCTTTACTTTTTGGGAATATATAAACCTAAGACAGGATTGGTTGCCATCTTTCCTTTCATGGAATATACACCCAAGGCAGAATTGGTCGCCATCAATGCTTTGAGGGAATTTATACAACCCAAGATAGATTGCCACTATCTTTCCTTTTAGAGAATGGAACCCTAGGCAGGATTATTTGCCCTCTCTCCTTTCGAGATCTACCGAAGGTAGAAAATTCACCTTCACACACAATCAACAATACAGCCATTCAAATCCACATCATAAACATTAATACAGCATAACTTGTGTTACACACAACACAAGGATCCCAAATTACTTCATATTCAAATAATCATTTCATAATGAATTCTAAAGAGCATAACCTCACATACATATCAATCATGAGATAATATGGCACAATTTAATCATATTACAAGTTAATGTTTAACATCAACACCCAATTTCATATTCAACTAGGCATACAACGTACTTTATGTCATAACTTTTTATACATGTATTTCACACACGAACCGAATTCACATACATACTAATCACATCAAAATGGAGACACCCACCAAAAATGGGAATCAATAGAGCTCGGCAGCTGCCGAGCTACCTACCGACCTACCTCAGCAGAAACACCCGAGAGTTTGGTCACCTCGGTAGGTACCTCGGCAGGTGCCGAGCTTCCAACCGAGCAGACATAACCACCCAGAAAACTCATTTTTTTAACCAAGTTTCATGCCAATTCATTCACATTACCACTTTTGATCGTTTTAAACACAAAATTATATGTTTTACACACACAAAAACTGATTTAAAGTTTATGAACAAAACCTTAGTTTCATTTTCACAGTTACACAAGCATGATTGAGAAATTTTAACATAAACTACAAATTTGAACCATAATTTTTCCTAAACATGCTTTCTACACAAAAGTAAAAAATTCATGGTTTCATACACACATTCAAACACATGCAACAAGTTGAACCTATAGTCATCATCTATAGCTTCGTTACATTTTATGAGCAAGTCTACCGTACTACTATGGAAGAATCCTACCTCAAACCCTTGTTCACTCTCATCTCGATCATAATCCGGCGAAAAGTCCCAATCGTCATCTCGTTCTTCTTCTAGTTTCTCTTGTCTCTTGAGAGCCTACTTGATCAATCTTCTTCTTTCTTTCTTCTCTACTGGGTTAGGCTTAGGCCTCCTGGTTCTAACCTTTTTCTTAACCTTTCACACACAATCAACAATACAGTCATTCATATCCACATCATAAACATTAATATAGCATAACTTGTGTTACACATAACACAAGGATCCCAAATTACTTCATACTCAAATATTCATTTAATAATGAATTCTAAAGAGCATAACCTCACATACATTTCAATCATGAGATAATAGGGCACAATTTAATCATATTATACGTTAATGTTTAACATCAACACCCAATTTCATATTCAACTAGGCATACATCGTACTTTATGTCATAACTTTTGATAAAGGTATTTCACACACAAACCGACTTTACATACATACTAATCACATCAAAATGGAGACACCCACCAAAAATGGGACTCAATAGAGCTCGACAGTTGCCGAGCTACCTACCCACCTACCTCAGCAGAAACACCCGAGAGTTTGATCACCTCGGTAGGTACCTCAACAGGTGCCGAGCTTCCAGCCAAGCAAGCATAACCGCCCAGAAAACTCATTTTTTAACCAAGTTTCATCCCAATTGATTCACATTACAACTTTTGATCATTTTAAACACAAAATTATATGTTTTACACACACACAAACTGATTTAAAGTTTATGAGCATAACCTTAGTTTCATATTCACAATTACACAAGCATGATTGAGAAATTTTAACATAAACTACAGATTTGAACCATAATTTTTCCTAAACATACTTTCTACACAAAAGTAAAAAATTCACGGTTTCATACACACATTCAAATACATGCAACAAGTTGAACCTATAGGCATTATCTATAGCTTCGTTACATTTTATGAACATGTCTACCATACTACTATGGAAGAATCCTACCTCAAACTCTTGTTCACGCTCATCTCGATCATAATCCGGCGAAACGTCTCTACGGTCATCTCGTTCTTCTTCCAGTTTCTCTTGTCTCTTGAGGGCCTGCTTGATCAATCTTCTTCTTTCTTTCTTCTCTTCTGGGTTAGGCTTAGGCCTCCTGGTTCTAACATTTTGCTTGACCTTTTCGTTGTTCTCCTTTGCCTTAGTTTCTTTAGCCATTCTCTTCTTCTTCTTGCAGTAACTCCTTCTCTTTTTCTCTATTCTTTTTTCCTTTGCTTTCTTTCCTCTTGGTCTCCTCATCTTTTCCCCCTCATCTTGTACGTGCAACAGTTCCCTCCTATCTAGGAATCTTCCTCATCCATGATCCAATTCAAATCCTAATATTAATGAGTTGGTTATGATCTTGGTTAATTACTAATTAATCCCTTACCTAATAACATATTTCCCCACTAACTCTCCTAGCAAGCTGTCACTCCCCAAATCCGAGATATAGGATCTCGAGGATTCCAAGGGAATAACCTTCGAATCCACCACGTGGAAACGGATAACCAGCCACATAATCAACCCTTACCTGGTTAAATCAGAGTCTCAACAAAATATAAACACCAGTGGAAGTCTCTCAAAATTAAAACCATACTATAGCCCAATTATAAGTATGTTGAGCTAACAACCCACAATTAAGTAATCATAATCTCTATTACATTTTTGCCCTCCAGAGATCAAACCAATAAAATAAAAGCTGAAATAAAGTAAAGTATCATAGTCTCTAAATCAAAAGCATCTCAAACACAAGAACATCTCCTCTCCAGCAGGCCAGGTCAGACGAACTGATTACTTGTAGAGTTAAGGGTCAGCCGAAGCCTAGTAGAGAAATCCAACAAGACTAGAATATCTACTTTTATGCATACATAACAATGCAGTTCATTACATGCATTTTAACCAACATATAATATCGCAGTCAAATGTATTTAATCTTATCATTATACTAAATCTCAAATACTAGTATGGATAATACAATTATCATAAGAAATCTCTATTCACAAGGAAGCCATACAATATCATGTTATAACAAGTCAACAGTTCACAATTCTCATAGTCCCACTATGTTAATGCTACCCACATGATCCCATCATGTTCAACCAGATTCCACATGGTCCCACCATGTTCCAAGAACAAACACAATACATGCACACACATGGTCCCGCCATGTGACACAACAACCAAGATTACAGCAATCACATAGTTAAACTATGTTCCACAACAAAATCCACATGGTCCCACCATGATACAGCCAATCAAACACATGAACAGACACCACATGGTCCCACCATGCTATGGCCAAGTAACCACATAACAAATATCATATATCATATACATAGTCTCATTATGCTTACAAACAAACACCACATGGTCCCACCATGCTACGGCCAACATTCCTTTAGGGACTTTCACCCACGGTAGAAGCACACCCATAACTACTACCAATATCCATAAGGTCCCCCACCTTGCTACGATCCATACTAACCAATCACAATCACAATCAATTCAAACAAGTTACCAATGATAATGCATCACAATCACTCAATTATCTTGTGCAATGCAATGCAAGTGTATGATGCAATCATAAAATGAGATAAAATGCAATGCAATGCGGGTATGACCAGGCCTAGCCCAATTATGTGCCCAATCCATCTCACGACCATACGAACCATTCTTTTAGGGACTTGCACCCATGGAAGAATCCACCTGTATCAATAACCTATTCTTTTAGGGGCTTGCACCCATGGTAGAACCCACCTTATCAGTAACATGTTCTTTTAGGGGCTTCAACCCACGGTAGAACCCACCTTATCAGTAACCTGTTCTTTTAAGGACTTGCACCCACGGTAGAAAGCCACCCTTCCTATTCCTTAAGAGACTTGCACTAATGGTGGAATACACCAACTACGGCCAACATTTCTTTAGGGACTTGCACCCATGGTGATAACTCACTTGTAACCAGACCTTCCTTTAGGGACTTTCACCCACAGTGGAATACACCCATACCAAACATTTCCTTTATGGGGACTTTCACCCATGGTGGAAACTCACCCATCCAGATTACAAATTCAAGTCATACAGCATCAATCACAGACAACATTCACAAACATGGATACTCACTGTACCCTCATTCAACATACAAGACATTTATCAAGGTCAACACAAGGCAAACATAAGTCAACATAAGTCAAACAAAAGTCAACATTAGATGCTAAAAGTACCATTCAACCAATCAAGTCCTGCACGACCACTTTTAATCATAACAATCCTATCTTAAGGTCCTATGATTATATCCCAAATCTTTGAATTAATATCATCTCTTATTCCATCTGAATTAGTCGGATAATCCTGAACTTTAGACCTTCTCTTACACTTTTTTATAATTCGACCAATTCTAGATTTTTTGCATACAAAACAACTATACGGGCATGTGTACAACTCACTAGGGAACATCTCCCTAAAATTTGGGTCCATTTGGACCTCGGTAACACTTCGGTAGCTGCCGAGACTCCTACCGAAAATCTCGGTAGCACTCCTACCGAGCCTCGGTAGACAATCCAGAGAACATGCTATTTTTTGGGTTTTCAGCAGGTGCTCGGTAGCTACCGACACTCCTGCCAAACGCCTATTTCAGCCTAGATATGGGTTTTTCACCTAGGGCTTTGTGCCTATAACCCAAAATACATTTTTCTAGGTTTCTAAACCTCAATTTGCAGTCTCTAACCATTGTACTAATGATCAACATTTACTACATCAAAACCTAGTTTATGTAAACAGATTTAGACTACAAAATCAATCAAAATAATAACATAAATCTCAGAAATCATATATAACTCATATGATCATGTAAGATCATCCAAAAACACTACAAACATGGTTTTAGGCATGTTAATAAAACAAACAATCTATATGGTATTCAATCAATTCTCATGCTACTAGATTTCTAATCTAAACATGTTTCAATCCATGGATCATGCATCAAAAACTTATATCTATAGCATTGAAATTATACATAAAGGTATTTACCGTAGAAACGAAGGAATCCCTACCTTGTTTTCCGGGGTCTCTAATCCAACCTAATGTAGATCATCATCGAGCTTCTCCCTTATCTTCAGAAGTTTCTTAATCGCCGTTCTCCTTCCTTTGTCCCCACTCTCTAGCCAGTCATCCTCGTCCTCACTCTCTCCATGCCCGTAATAACCAACATCTTCCTCATCTTAACTTTCTTCCTTCTTCTTACACTTCCTAGGTCTCTTCCCATAGTTGTAAACTCTTTTCTTTTCTTCTCTTTCTCTTTTCTCCTCTCTCTTCTTCTCACTTTCCCTAGCCTTCTTCTTCCTACAGTATGCTTTTCTCTTTTCTCCATTACTTCTTCTTTTTCCTTCTTCCCTATTGGCCTTCCCATTCTTTCTCCTTTTTTAGAAACTAAGCCTGAACTCTCCCTTCGCTTCCTTTTTTTTGGACGTCCAACTCACAGAGAATCGTTTCTCTCTCCTCCTCCTAGCTTCTAGGTTCCTTAGTCTCCACAAACTCTATCCTTTTTAGTTTATTTGAATTCAAATAGTTTAATTTAAATTTCAAATAGTAAAGAATCAGTCGTGTGTTTGTTTGTGTTAATTATTCCTTAATTAACCTTATTGTTATTTTTAATTAATTATTTAAGTCACATTGGACCTCTTATTGGGTTTTGATCCCAATTCGATTATTTATGTGTTAAGGTCCACTTAGATTAGAAGTCCAACCCATACTGTTAACTTCTTAGTTAATTAGATAATTGTCCCATAGTTTTTCATAATTATTAATTAGTCTAATTCTACCTTGTACCTTTCATTAAATTCCTAGTGTGTAATTAGTATATTAATTAGAATTTAATCTACAATTTTTCCAATTGGGTCCGGGTCACTACACAAACTAGGCCAAACGACCAACCCAAGTTTGAGGTCTTTAAAGCCCATTAAGGCTTTGGGTAATTGCTCCCTAACCTTCACAGTTAATAAAATTACACATCAGTCCCTAATTTAAACTAATTATTTACACTTAGGGTTCAGGGTCACTACATTAGGACCAGATTTGAATAGTTTAATAGGGTTTTGATTGAAGCATGAGACTTAAAGTTATATTTTATTTTCGCTGTTTTCTGATTAAAGATTGTTTTGGTTGGATATTATTCATAATAACATTATTTTCCAGAACTTTACTTTTTAATTTTCTTACTTAATTCAATGGTTTGGCAATGTATTGCTTATCCACTCCCATAGGGATATGGTGTGAGAATTACAACTTAAATTTGGAGACTCCATTGAGATTTGCAAGTTTAGGATGTGATAATAAGACTAATAGAAGATTTAGAGCCTGCACCACCAAAAGGCATATCAGTATAAATATTTGGAATTTTTACATTTATACCCCTATGTTATGGTATATTTGTATTTATACCCCTACATTTTTTGTATTTGTATTTATCCCCTTCTATTACCGTAAATGTTGCATTTGTACACCCGACGTTAAAAGATGCAAACTTCTGTTACTTGTTTTTATTGAAGGCTATAATACCCTTTTACTTAATAAGTGTTATTTTGCCTCCACCCCTATGTTATCTTTTTTTGCATCCATATCCCTTTCTTTTTCATAATTTTGCATTTGTACACTCGATGTTAAAAGCAGCATGATGCACTCATTTGTTTTCATAAATGATCAAGATAATTTTATAAATAAGTTTTTCTATTAAAATGTAATGGAATTACTAAACAAATTCTTATAACTCAACCCAACTCTACTCGGTGTAAGGTATTAATACCTAATAAAATGCTTACTTAATTTATTTAAAACCAAATGGATTCGGGTTATATATTTTCAATATTTATTTTGGTCATAAGAGAATCTACTTTATATCCTGAACTTTTATTATGTAGTTGATTTTATTTTTTTTTTACAAACAAAATATGTAATATATCATTAAGGGTACAGAGACAATAAATTTGGAAAATAGAGGGGTATGAATGCAAAAAAACGATAATATAAGAGGATGAAGGCAAAATAACACTTGTTAAGTAAAAGGGTATTATAACCATTCAATAAAAACAAGTAACAAAAGTTTGTATGTTTTAATGTCAGGTGTATAAATGCATCAATTACGATAGTATTGGAAGATAGATACAAATATCAAAATGCAAGGGTATAAAAACAAATACTCCATAACGTAGGGGAGTATAGATGCAAAAAGCCCTAAATATTTGGGTAGTATATGATCAACTGAAATTTCCTGTAGCATGTGGTTTGGCTTTTGACATCTATTGCAATCCTTTGAATTTGGTAAATTCAATATCACCGAGTTACTATGTTTTGTGGCTCTTCTGAAAGCACGGATCAAGCATAGTGGTGATCTGTTTATTTTTATATTCATATGATTTCAATTGGACCGTTTATTTTTATATTTCTATGATTTCAACTGTGCCATCTGTTGTATAGAATTACATCATTTTGAACGATTTGTTCTTCAAGGTTCTTTTGCACCTTTCATATGATTCTATAACTTCTTCTTCCTTCCCTATGTTTGACTAATTTGACTAATCTATGTCCATGATTGAGCCATTGTGAGCCTACATGTGTAACATTGACTTTTATTGAAAGAGAAAAGAAGCTCTCACATGTCCTGTGGTCCACACTTCGGATAGGTTAGTTTGGACTCGAGGTTGAAGCAATGAAGAGTTCGTATATAGATTATCTACTGTCCTTCTACAAATTACTGTTGCAAGTAGGTGCCTTGTATGTTGTCATAATATCAAAGAGTAAGGCTTATATGCATGATGAAATAATTGGTCAGTGGCCGTGAATAAATTCGTTATTTAAGTTCCTACAAATTTTCATTATAGTTTTAGAATATATTTTTTCTGGATATTTTTAGGTTCTTAAGAATTTCAACATCGTGCTGATTTAATTGACTTTCTTTGGATTTTCTTAGTTTTTTTTATCATTTTAGAAATTTTTTGTAGATCTAGAATTATTATTAGAGATTTTATAATCTTCGTTGATAATTTCAAGATTTCTTAATTTAACCAAATAATTTTGAACTTGAAAACCGATAAGGTCGGGAGAGAGTAGGTGCCTACCACTTTCCCACTCTCTTAAAAAAAATTCCTTATCCAAATTTTAATTAGACTTTCTTGGAAATCACAATTTTAGTCTATTATGTTATTAATTGATAAACCATAGGTGACTAATGATGGCAACTCCATTTTGGCTTGATTGACCCAGGTCCACCCAACCTGGAGTTGGTCATAATTAGTACTTGTACATTAGTGATTTTCATAAGGGAGGTTCTTTGTAATTCCCTGGATTCGATATCGTGACCATAAATTGCAAGGAAAATTGCGCCCCATGATTTGAGAAATCCTAGCACTGATGCGCATGTAGAATATGTGAAAGCCCAAATGTCTTGAGAGGCCCAGGGGATCAAGAAGACGACTTGGGAGCTGATGGTGGGTCTAGCTTGAACAATCACTATATAAATGTCAAATAGCATACATTGCATTTCATGTGTTTACAATTGCTTTATGATTATTTATGATGTGCATTTTCCATTCATGTCAGTGCATCGTCACTAAACCAATTAATGCAGAGATTATTTATGATGTGCATTTTCCACTCATGTCAGTGCATCGTCACTAAACCAATTAACCCATCTGCATTTCATGTTCATGCATGGTATCATTTCATTATGATTGGGGCTTGTGACGTGGATTGAAAGGGTTCCTATGCTATTATATATTCGCTATTATATATTCGTATCTTATTTTGTCAGGCCCCAAAATTAGTTGGCATAAAGTCCAATCAGTGGCACGAATTTCAAGGTGCGACCACAGACTACCTTGAGTTTAGTCGATCATACCATCACATCTAATAACCATTCGTTCATTCTCAGATCATAAAGAAAATTTTGAAATACTCCGCACTGCAGTTTCCCTAATTTTTGAAGTAAAAAAAAATGATAAATCCCGATAATTCAATTATAATACCTTTTTAAAATAAATAATATCCAATTATATCCCAATGTCATGATCTCAAAAACATTCATGAAAATTAATCTAAGCATTATATAAAATCAGGTCTACTAGCAAGGTACAAAATACAGTCAACATAGCATCCTTAACACTTAGCATGGCCAATCCATGGTTCATCTTGTACAACTTCAGCATTAACCTGAAATTGTTTAGCTAGAAAGTGTGAGCTTCAGTTAGCTCATAAGTTGGAATCTCTTGGAATCCATATATACTTAACCAAAACCAAGGCAAATAACACATGAATTCTCATACAATTAACATGTAAGATAACGATTTAAATGACCCTATACACAGGTGGAATGATGACATGCCATACAAGCAATATCTCAAGACACATAATATGAAGAGCATGTCATCAAACCATCAAATGATAGTGTGCTAACATAACAATAATATCACAAATAGAAGATGACAAGTACGAGGATGATAATACCGTTGATAATATCACAAATAGAAGATGAGAAGTACGAGGATGATAGTAACATTGAGATGCAACCATACACGAGTCAAAATCCTAATACATGAATGTCTAATCAATAATATACATTATTCCCTTACACTACACAATGCAAAAACCAACTCCTTGCAATTTCATCTCAAACCCAATTACAATCTAAAACATAACCATCTTCGTAAACTCAAAGTGTCACACTACCTGAACTTAATGATAATACACACTTAATCCATGAAGCAAGGAGACAGCCATAATAGCAAATCTGCATCAATCATTTCTTCCTTTGGTGGTAACCCTTCTCATGCATCTCTCACGCAAATGGGCACACACCATGCATCTCTTATGCATGTAAACATGACCCATGCATCTCTTATGCATGTAAACGTAACAAGAAACTTCTCAAATTACATGACAATAGTCCAAAACAATGCACTCTTTATTATGTTCATGAACAACGGTTCAAAAGTATCCCATTATTATACAACTCAATCGATCACCTCTATTCAACGAGGACAAACCAAAACATTTAATCAACATAATAAAATCAAATACAAGTTGAATATCAAAGTTTATAAATACAATAAAGATATAATTTAAATCGCATAAAGAACAAGTTATAACTTGGACCAAATCATTTAGGTGTCGTTTGACTCCCATTTTTTGAACTCATTCCAAGCCTTGGAATGAGTTCCCACAAAAAAATGAAGTTTGGTTAGCAAGTCTTGGAATGAGTTTTTCAGAATGAGTTTTGAAAAATACACATGAGACCTGATTCTAGATTATAGGAATGAGTTTTGCATTTTGATGGAAAACTTGTAAATACCAAGAGAACCCCTTCACATCACCACCCCCACCCCCCCCCCACCAGCATCACCACCACCACCATCCAACCACCCGCACCCCCACCACCACCCCGCCATTACTACCACCATCACCCCACCACAACCACCACCATCATCACCACCATCCCACCATTTAACAACCCGAATTAAACATAAAATATCAATTAGAAAATTTAAGGGTAAAATAGTAATTTAGAAAACTTTAGCTTAATTTCACTAATTAAATTACGATTAGAGACAATTAAAGAACTACTAATCACATAAGACGCTATAGACCTCCTTAAAACATTAAAACTGATTAGGTTAGCCATAGTTAAATTAAGACACAAAATGGGTCAGATAACCCAACTTAATAATTAATAAGTAATATAATGCATGCGATTGAGCACAGTGACATAAATCTTTACAGATTTAATTAGATGAATAAAGTATTGTCTGATTTAATTCTCTGCAATAGTTC
>JAUPMG010074539.1:0-13052 GCA_031762675.1 Pachysandra terminalis
TGATAGCTCGGTCTAGTGCAGAATCTGAGTATCGGGCTATGGCTCATGCTACGAGCGAGATTATCTATTTGCGACAGATCCTTAGTGAACTCGGATAACCTCTTCTATTTCGTCCAAGTTGTGGTGTGATAACCAAGCGGCTATTCAGATTGCATCTAATCCTGTGTTTCATGAAAGGACGAAACATATTGAGGTAGATTGTCATTTTGTGCGAGAGAAACTACAAGGTGGAGAGATATGATTACAACACGTGAGAACCACGGAGCAACTGGCGGACGTGCTTACTAAATCCTTGACTGAGAATAGGATTGGATATATTTGTAACAAGCTGGGCTTGAACAATATATATGCTCCAGCTTGAGGGGGAGTGTTAGATCAGGCGAGTGGGCCTCACGGCCCATAAGTCCATTTCTCTTTATCTTATTTATTGTCCATTTGTCCTGTGTACTGTTTTCCCTAATACTAGTTAATATATAATTACTCTCTTTAATGGAGATGAGTATGTTTTGGTGCTACAGCATTATTCATCATCTCGGAATTCATGTTTGTTCGAATCGACGTAGCACAGCCCGAATAGCCGATTCCACGGTTCAGGTGAGCAGTTGGGACATTCCCGAACCTCAAAAAACCTTATCCAGCCCAAATCGGCCATATCAAAAGATCAACGGCCTAATTTCGGATTAATGGCTCTTATTTACCGATATATGCATCAACAGTACCAAGTTGAAGATGATGCTTTATTTGATAGAATAAGAATACATAAGATCAGAAAAAGAAGTGAAGAATATGAAGTTAGAGAGTAGCTAACCAGATCTGTTGTGTGTTTCAGATCTTGACGACTAAACTTTTTTTTAATCTAATAAACATCATGAAAAGACATAAATGCCCCCCACCCCTCTCATGTCCTATCTTAATATAAATTGCAGATCTGCTCCTAAACATAATATAAAACATAACTCAACAGTATAGCTGTTCCTCCTTTCCTCCCAGATGGTCCATAGAATAGCAAAGAACAAACACAAACAAAAAATCTTCCATTTTCTCCTATCCCCGGAAATCTCCAATGACTAAAAAGCTATAAGATGCCAACATCACCCATGCAAAACCAAGATGATCTAGGAAGGCTAACCCAAAGCTTTCTAGCAACACGACGATGAAGAAACAAGGGAATCTCCTTGAGCTAGGCACATGATGCACACTTGGGGTGATACTATCATATTTTAAGACACTTCCTTTTTTTCCATAGATTTTCTCTAGTGCTACTTTTGTTAAGGAGAGCAATCCACACAAAGGCTTTAACTCTAGGGGTTAAGAGGGATTTCTAGAGAAAATGTCGTGGGTAATCTAACAGGAAAAGATCCCTATCCCCACAAATGATTTGGAAAAAAGAGCTAGTGTTGAATATTCCCCTGATATATGTATCCAAACTCCACGATCAGGTGACTCGATATCACTAAAAACATCCTTCAGAGAGTCAACAATTGAAGCAATATCGATTAAGTCCCTTAGCCTAGGGTCCCTACGCAAATTGAAGCAATATTAGTCAAGTCCATTAGCCTAGGGTCCCTAAGCAAGGGTAGGTCCCACACCAACCCTTCAGGGAAGCAATAGAGCACATCAACAAGTGAGTCTTTCCTAGCAACAATTCTGAAAAGGAGAGGAAACGAACCGCAAGAGTAACCTCACCCCACCAAAGGCCAAGCCGAAACCCAATAAAAGTCCCAAAACCCATAGAAAACAAGCATAAGCGTAGAAGAAATGAGCTGAGGAAATTGCCTTCCATGAGCTAGCACCAAAAACTTTTGCTCGAGGATTATTATCCCACATATTCTTGTTCAATCAATATTTTCCAATAATAATTCTCATCCACGAACTAGCTCTTTGTATTGTATCTCCGCATTCATTTACCTAAGAGTACCGAAATTCTAGCCAACATGTTACGCAAGTTGATTCCACCTCTACTCTTATATCTACAAATCGTATCCCATTTCACAAGATGATCTCTCCTATTCCACCCTCTATCCCAAAGAAAATTTCTCTGACTCCTCAATCCAATTGACCACTCGACAAGAATCCTAATCAAAGAAAAAAAAATATAGTGGAAGGTTAGTCAAGGTCACTTGAACGAGTGTAACCTGACCACTAAAGGACAAATTCTTCCTCTAAGAAGTGAGTTTTCTACCAAACGTTTCGACAATATGGCCCACAAAACTGGTGCAATTAGGGTTGGCCACCAAAGGTAGACCAAGATATCTATAAGGCCAAGATAAAAGCGCTCTGAAGTACTACTTTGGGCAAGGGACAAGACCTTAACCAGGATCTTGTACAGACAGGATGTCAAGATGACCGGCCTAAAGTCTTTAATAACTGTAGCGCCACAGTTTTTAGAAATTAGAACTAGGAAACTCTTAGTGGTCATCTTGTTGAAAATCCCACTAGAATTGAACTCTCTAAACACTTCAAGGATCACATATTTGTTAATCTCCTAACAAACATGGAAGAAAGCTATCATAAATCCATAAAGGCCTATAGAATCGACTCCATCCAACTCATAGATAGCTTTCTTAACATCTTCTTCCTCAAATTGGTGCTCCAACCATTCAACCTATAGATGCTCTAGCCTAGGACCCCCAAGTTCGTTAAAATCAAACATATATTCTTGACCGAACTGGTACAATGAGGAAAAGAAGTCGGACAAAGAACTAACCATACCATTATGATCCACAATCCACGCCTCATTCAATCCACAAATTGGTAATAATGTTTTTATTCCTTCTACCATTAGCTATCTTATGGAGAAAAAGGTTGTATTAGTATCCCCTTCCTTGATCCAGGTGGCTCTCGATTTGTCTCCAAAATATCTCCTCATACCTCAACAGATCATCCAACTCATATTCAAAGCCTTTACACATCTCAATCTCATTGCCCCGAAAGATTATTCTCCTCCAAATTTCTAAATATTCAATAGCATGCAAAAGCTTCTTCTTTCTATTATAAAGGAGACCAAAAGTAGATTTATTCCATAACTTACCTTACTTTTAAAGAGGCCCAAACATTTCATGAATCAAAAATTCGCTTGACCATCCTTCATTCTTTCTCCCTCAAACCATCATCATTAGCAGACAAAATTAAAGAACGGTGAGACAACCACATATTCTCAAACCGAAAAGGAGATGAGCCAACTTTGACTTCTTCTGATGACAACAAGATAGTGTAGTGTTCAGCACTAGCCTAGACGAAACTTTCTAAATCAAATTAGGGAATTGAGTATTCCAATCAGGAGCAAGAAATCTTGTCTAATCTACAAAAGAGGGGGTTCTCCTACATCTTTAACCAAGTAAAAGCAGAACCCATCAAATGTCTCTAATCACTTTTGAGAATCCCCACATACTACTATTAACCCTCCTTCCCCTTTTTTCCCACGAATAAAAAGAGTAACATTGAAATCTCCTGCCAAGAACCAAGAGAGGGAGCACCATTCCTTCAAACCTCAAATATTTCAACTCATCCAAAAAAAAAAAAAATCCTGCCAATTGAAGGCCCATAAATTCCTGATAACATTCATTCAAATTAATGACTTTCATACTTACCAAGAACAAGACCATGTTCATCACCTCACAAGAGTAAGAATCGACATCCCATCCAAGGAATATACCACTTGAGCTGCCCACGGAAGGGAGGGAAGTCAACTTCTTATTTTGACCACCCCAAATTTTATTAATCAACCTTTTACCAAGAAATTCCTTTTTCATTTCTTGAAGGAGCAAGATATCAGATCTATTCCTAATACAACAATCTCTAACCGCTCTCTTCTTTGACTCCTCTCCCAATCCTTTAATGTTCCAAGAAATAATCATGAAAACCAACTAACCAAGATTACAAAGAAATAAAAGATGAAAAGCAAGCAATTATTTCTGCAACGACTGTTGAAGCTTCCTTAGCTCTCTATCTACAAACAAGCTACTGTTCCACCTTTAAGACTTTCTAAATCTACCAACAGCTTCTGGCAAAAACACCGTATTCTCTCTACTACTACATATAATAATCACTAACACTGAAGCTGCCAATACGATCCCTTCCCAAACTAACAAATCAGGATTCGCCTCTCATAATCTCCCCTATATTAAGAGCCAAAGAGGCCTCAACATTCGGATCATCCCATTGGCTAGAAATTATATGTTGAACCTCAGAGGGAACCTGTCCATTCAACCCAGCACACAAAGAGCTAGTTGTACGAAAAGGAGAAGCACGAAGGCTAGAAAGAATAAAAGGGCATGAATCAACTCTATTCAAAACAAAATAGTGATTACCTCTAGGGTGATCTGAATGATACCAACTACAAGGAGAAGGCTTAAAGATGAAATGGCTAAATAATTAAACTTTTGTAAATCTGCTTCCGTTCACAAAAAGCTCATGTGAATTAACCAGGGAAGTCTAATTGGAAAATGGTCTCTTAGCATCACCCTTGTCTACGACCACATCACCATAGCCCCTGATACGACCTTGACTGGTTAAGACTTGCACCTATTGCATCCCTTCCTTAGAGTCATCCCCCACATCAGAAAAAAAGTTTTCAGAAGGATAGATATATTTAAGAATGTCCAGGATAAGACCGAGGGGATAACTTCTTGCCTTTGCAAGTCTTCTTTATGATTAGCTCTTATAACAGGACACTCTGGTGAGGACGGGTTACGGTCCCCATCTTCCAAGGACCAACAAGGTGAGACTCAAGTTCAGTACCATCACCATAATATCTCATACATTTTCTGAAAGATATAACAAAGAACGCCATGGATAAGACCGAGGAGCTATCTCCTTGCCCATGCAAGCCTTTTTTATGATTGGCTCTTATAACACCACACTCAAGCGAGGACGGGTTACGGTTCCCCCTCTTGCAAGGACCGATAAGGTGAGACTCAAGTTCATTATGATCAGAAGGCACCACCCAACACATTGCCATTATGCCTTCTTGTCCTCTAACCCCCACCAGCAACTCCTCCTCGAGACGTCCCTTGATCGATGCTCCAACCTGCAATGACAACTAAGAAAGAGGTTTCTTGATAAAGGTTCCAAGTATGCTAACTGATTCTTGAGTTCACTGATTAAAAGGAACTAGATCAGGCCTGGCCCACGAGCCTGGGAATCCCTTCTAGCCCAAGATCTAGAACTGACTCGCCTATTCCGCAAAATACAATAGTATACCCCACTATGACCAACCATCCTCATCTGAGATCAAGTTATTGATCACCTTCGCAATTCTCGCAAGGCCAAACCATTTTGAGAGAGTGGCCTACACCTATCCAAGGTCGAACATGCACGAGAACGGCTCCTGGGCTGTCCAACATTCCTAGGTCCTAGCCTGCTCCCAAAATCCAAATCCTCACCTTGCATTGGCTCAACATAAGGAACATGGAACTAAGAGGGTAAAGGGGGATGATATTTGACGAGCAAACTTTCTAGAAGAGGGAAACTATTTGAAGCACAAAGGTTATGACACCTGTCCTAGTGTAATGCCACCCCTCGTGCAACTAACACTCAATTACCCTGCGGATTGCAACATGTTCTCAACCTAGCCACATCATCATCCCCAACCTCGAGCTCTCCACCTCCATTGACGCACACTCTTCTCTGTGCACCATGATTCTCAGTAAAGATCTCCAACTTCATGACCAAAGGTCCCATCCCAAATCACAAACATCCTCGGTATCCTCTCACAAGTCTCGCCTTCACCTTGATAGTGATACAGCCCAAGAAAATCCCTTATGTATGGAGCTCTCCTACCTCCAACAACCCGCCACATACACCCCCTAGAAGCTTAAAAGCATTTGCATCCTAGAGGTGTTGTCAGAAGCACAACCACTGGAACCACAAACCTTCTCTGAAAATACACCAGCTGCTGACCTAGTATCCCAAATCCACTGATTCAAAGAAATTGTGTCCATCTTCACCACAAAAGTCCCCAGTTGGCAACATCATAGGCTTCCTCCTCTAAAGAAGCAAAAAAACAGAGCTTCAGCAGCCAACAGTAGCAAGATAGAGAACTCTTCCTTTCTATCCAAAAGATTTGAAATCTCTTTCCCAATCTCCACATGAGATAATCTGCATCTCATGGAAAATCTCCAATTGAGTAATACTGGATTATTCAGCATAATACTCACCATCAGGACCATCTCTGAGGAAGAAAAATTCTTGAGAATAGCAGTTATAAAATAACCTCAACAAATCCTAAGGAAGGGATCATCATAGCCTGTAAGGTCCCTTCCCCGACAATCAACGAACTCAGAAACTCTAGAAGACGATGACAAGACCCTCACTCCCTGAGCCCCTCTAGGTTGGGTAGCCGATCCATCAATAAATGACAATCCCACAAAAACTAATCAAATCCACCTAAGTTTCTCTTGGAGGGGAAAACCAGACAGCAGAGTTTGGTATTCTTAGCAAACAACAAAATCTTGAAGCACTCCCCATGATTCTTCAACCTATACTCAGCTAGTAAAGCCTTGTATGCATTCTTATGAGACCACAAAACTCGCAACCCCTGCCATCGCTTGGCCTTGGTAAGTAGGACCACTTTGGACAACAGCCACTCAATCTCATATACCCCCTACTCTTTCAATAATCCTTAGCAAGAAATTCCAATCATCTTTAAAGGCTTCCCAGTCAAAGGTCTTTCCTTCCACTTGCAGAATCTTCCTCGTTACTTTGCTCATCTAGTTTCTGGCACACAACTCCCCCATGGATACTCAACATTATAAGTCGTGATCTCTAACCCAACTTGTAATATCGCCCGCCTTTACATGGGGTGGGGTTGAGGTTCTCAACCCATAAATAACAAGCTTCAAGTTAGATTTCTTGGCACATCAGGCTGTTATAATGCCTTCTTATAAATAATATCATAACAAAAACCAAACATAATCATTAAATGATATTTTTAAATACAATATTAGAGCTTTTCAACTATATAGCAACAATAGAATACTTAGATATTTAAACATTAAAATTAATAATGAAGGGTAAGGCAAGATCATACAGGTTGGACCAATAGAGTTGGGTAGGATCCAGGTTAAGAGCATCAACCTGTCAATTATCAACAGCCAACTCAAACAATGAGCACAAATAGAAAACCAGGAAGGGCAGGTTTTGGAGAAGTCCTATGAGATGAAACCGGTTGACAGAAAATTTGCAAGTCAGATTGGAATGGTGACAAATACAAGGTCAAAACTATGGGCGCTACGAGAAGGAATTAAACTTTCCTGGGAGAAAAGAATCTGGAAGCTGGCAACTGAAGCCGATTCAACCACAGCAAATGGAAGTAGCAAAAGAAAAAGACTTCCAAATTCAACCCAAACAAGGTAGATCAAGATCAAACTGGAGAAAGATTGGATGTCAAAAAATTAGACACACTTATAAACTAGGAAACAACATCGTGACCAGTCTAGTTAAATTAGGATCTAACTTAAATGTACTGTTATGTATCATCAAAGAACCACCTACTTCAGTTATTGGTCATGTATATAGAGATTTAACTTAACAAGATGGAGCAGCAGAAGACGCTGCCTATTTAAGTAGTTCTATAAATATACTTCTAATTAAAAAAAGACCCATGACCATCCCTGGTAGTGAATGCAATGTCGTCAACATGTCGGCGAAACATGGTGACATGTCGCCATTTCCCCCCAAGGGCGACATGAAATATGGCTGTAAATTACCAGATTTCGTTTACTCCCATGTCAGCAACATGGAGGAAAATTTTCAAAATTTTTTTGAGAAATTGGAAAAAAATGAAAAAATAAATAAATAAATATTATATGTCAGTAAATATTAACTCTGAAATTGTTAACTATTTAAAAAAAACAAAAACAGATTGAAAAAATTTGAAATTATGATTTAAAATTGGTATGGTATGTATCTTATTTGCTTATTTTCATGTACATTTAGTTGTAAGATGTGCAATGTATGAGGATATAGCTTAAATAGATCATATTACATCAATTTTCACACAACTTGCACACAGCACACCCACAGTGAGTAGGTCAACTTCCCTCAAGTAATGTCCCTTGATATGTAGACATTTGTTTCTACATTTTTTGATGTATTATGATGTATTTAAACACTAATAAAGGTGGTTTAAAACTTGGGGGAAAAAACCCATCAAAAACCCCAGATTTCCCCATCATTTGCCCATCATTCCCTCCATGGATATAGCACTTGATTTCTAGTTTTATGTATCTTTTAATTTGAATTACATTACATATAGCATCTTTTTTTACAGCTTACAGACCCAACAGCGTGTAAGTTAACCCCCCACTTTTAATGTGTAGGCAATTTTTGTATTTTTTGATGTATTTCTATGCATTTAGGCCTTAATTAGACATGTTTAAAGTTTGAGACAAAAAATCCATTAAACACCCATGGTTTCCCCACATTTCCCCGTTTCCCCTTTTTTCCCCATGTCCCCAGAGCCACCAAGCGACATCGACATGGCGAACCTTTATCCCTGGTACACACAAGTAAGCATTTAACCCAATCTTGATCAGTTGATAACTTATGTGTAGTAAACGAATAGACATCTTGAAACATGATGCACCCTCATCCCCCACCACGCACCCACCCACACAGAAATTTGTCTAAAAAAACACCTAGCAATGTATACCATCTTCAAGAAGAGACATAAGTTTGTTTTGGTTTCTTATGTGCTAAGATTCAACTGTAAAGTTAGTTGTCTCCATCGTACAGAATCTACTGCACTCAAGGTCAATATCATAAGATATAAGTGCTGAGTCCACATTCCATGCATGAGATATATCCCTCAACTTGAGTTCATAATACTAACGAAGGAAATGTATACCTATCCTATGAACATCACAATATATAAGTGCCGAGTCAACGCTCCACACATAAGCAAAGTCCAATTGATTATAAAATTGACTTGTTCATTTAGTTTATAAAATTTTAGCCCCAAAATATTTTCCAAGATCTTCATATATGAGATAAAAAAATCATAGAAAAAGAAAGTTCAGTACAAAGGTTTACCACCTTCTTTTCCGCATCATGCACACTGATTGTACTCTGAAGTACTCTCGCTGTCAACCCTAATTGAATTCAAAAAGTTAGAAGTCACAATCTCCCACATAAAGAACTATGAGAACAATGTCGCCGCATGCATCTTTTTCATAATAAAACGAGAAAATATGGTCTATCAACCCTAAATAAATGTGTAAAACAGCTTACCACTACCAGTGTGATGATCTTGACACCATTTTCCCATCTTATCTAGGCATTCCTTACTTTGATGGATAACCAAATCTGGACCCTAGTCATAGGAAAGATTATTTAATGCTTATACGAATCTAGGGGAAAATTGTCCAAATTACTACTAAATTTGTTGCCAAAACAAAGCTTATGCAACA
This sequence comes from Pachysandra terminalis, assembly GCA_031762675.1. Classification (NCBI taxonomy): domain Eukaryota; kingdom Viridiplantae; phylum Streptophyta; class Magnoliopsida; order Buxales; family Buxaceae; genus Pachysandra; species Pachysandra terminalis. The sequence goes on from JAUPMG010074539.1 coordinate 9,411, forward strand.
ATTAGTACAAAAAATAAGGCATGGCCAAGAGAAGTGAGTTCACTCAGAAAAAACTCAAAACATAGCAAACACTAAAAACAATTGGAAAAATAAAGCACTCAAAATTGTTTTTCTTCACTCACAAGATTACTATTATACAACTGATGAGATAAATACCTGATGAAAGTTTGTTATATCATTATAAAATATTGTTTGTCTGATTTATGTTATGCAAAGAGTGGAATTTGCTTTCCTTTCTTTTCAATGAACACGAGACATCCACAATTGTGATCTACACGCACTTTTCTTCTTTTACATCTACGGTACTTGGCATCTTTACATCCTTCTCGATTCTCCCCCTATTCTTTATGTTTCATGCTCCACTTATTTCTCTGCTCCCATTCAATTTTTCTTGATGCAGAAAAGTACAGCATATCATGATCTACATCATTTCAATCCAAATCTTCTTCAACCATTGGCCATATCTACGACTTTTCCACAATTTTGTGCTTCATGGTGGAACAAAACACACTCAGACTGAAAATCATTCAAAAAACAATAGAGAAAACGAAAAGCAAGCATAAGGTACATGTAAGTTACATGGCATTGCAAACTTTGCAGACTCTGTAAAGGTTGACAAGTTTCATATGAAAAACAAAAAAGAGAACCATGCATATTCTCCCCCATACTTTTTAAACCTAATTGGAGACCTAAACTATTGAGATGAAGTGGAGAAATATTCATCCACGACTTCTTACTGGTGAGTCGAAGCACTCGCTTCATCTCCTTGAGCAACCTAGAACCAAACTTTGCACCCAAACCAGGTAGTTCCAACATATAGAGATCAGTTCTGCATGGTATTTGGGAAAAAACAGATTGCATGGGTTCATTTAAGATACAATGATGAATCATGAGCTGAAATACTATTCTCATACTGATATTATCAATGATGAATCATTGATAGGAATGTTCTTATTGACTTTCCTTTGTCCAGGGTGGAGTTCACATGGACAAATTATCAAGAAAATCAGGTTTGTTCCAAGCTGGACAGACTTCTGGTTTCCACCGAATGGGAAGAAGCCTTTGCGGATGTTTAAGCAGTTTCTTTAGCAAGACCGAAGTCCAATCATTTGCCGATTGAGTTGGTTAATGAGGATATGGTGACCAGGAAGAGCCCCTTCAGATTTGAAAACATGTGGTTGGAGGAAGTAGATTGTGTGGAGTTGGTGAAAAACTGGTGGGACAGTTTCCGAATCGAAGGGACACCATCATTTTTTGCAGAAAGCTTAAACTGTTGAAGGAAGAGTTGAAGAAGTGAACAAGGAGAAACTGGGTAGGGTGGAGAATAGATTGGGGAAGTTGCTTGATCAAATACGTCACTTGGATGGTTTAGAGGAGAAAGGGGATTGGAGAGAGAGAGAATCTTAAGGAGTTTGAAAGGGTGGCTAAAGTGGAGGAAATAAGTTGGAGGCAGAAATCAAGGGCATTATGGTTAAGAGAAGGGGATCATAACACTAAATTCTTCCATAAGATGGCTAATGCCAGGAATAATGTAAATTCTATTAATAAGTTGGTGGTAAATGGTGAGGAATGGAGAGAAGAGGAGGGGATCAAGAAAGTTGTGGAAAGTTTTTATAAAAAATTATTCGAAGAGGAAGTTGGGCCTAGACCATATTTGGATCGATTGGCGGGGGATAGCTTATCTATCGGGGACGCAGAGGAACTAGAGAAAGCTTTTTCTGAAGAGGAAGTGTGGGGGTAATTAAGGAGTTGAAGGGGGGACAAATCTCCCGACCCGGATGGATTTTCTCTAGCTTTTTATAAGTTGTTGGGAGGTGGTCAAGGGTGATGTGATGTGAGTTTTTTCTGAATTCATTTCTAATGGTAGAGTGGTAAAGAATGTGAATGCAACTTTTTTAGCTCTCATTCCCAAAAAGGAGGGTGCTTCGGATATCAAAGATTTCCGCCCGATTAGTCTAGTAGGCAGTTTATTTAAGATTATTTCTAAAGTGTTTTCTAATAGACTTAAGAAGGTGGTTGTGGGGATTATTAGCAATACCCAAAGCGCTTTTGTGGGGGGAGACAAATTTTAGACAGGTGTTGATCGCTAATGAGTGTATTGATTCAGTCTTGAAGAAAAAGAAAAGGCGTTGATTTGTAAAGTTGACATGGAGAAGGCGTACGATCACGTGAACTGAAATTTTTTGTTGTATATTTGGGGTAGAATGAGCTTCGGAGCTAGGTGGATTTCTTGGATTAGGTTCTGCATTTCTACTCCTGCTTTTTCTGTTTTGGTTAATGGAACTTCAGTTGGTTTCTTTGAAGGGTAGTAGAGGAATTAGACAGGGTGATTCTTTTTGCCCCGTTTTCTTCCTTTTGGTGGTGGAGTGCCTTGGAAGAATGATAGTACGTACGGAAGAGTTAGGCCTCATCAGTGGGGTTCGGGTTTCAGATCCTGCTCCGAGTATAACTCACCTACAGTTTGCCGACGATACTTTGATCCTTTCCAGTGCCAGTCATTCGGATCTGAGGTCTTTGAGATGTATATTTTTGTGTTTTGAAGCGGTTACAGGCCTACACACTAATTTAGTCAAGTCTGAACTGATCAGTGTTGGGATGGTAGATAATCTTGTTCAGTTAGCTGGTTGGATGGATTGCAAGGTGGGTTTGCTTCCTTCTTCATATTTGGGTTTTCCTTTGGGAGCATCTTACAAATATAAAAGGGTTTCGAATAAAGTAATGGAGAGATCAAAGAAGAAGTTGGCGGCGTGGAAGACTAGATACTTGTCAAAAGGAGGAAAGCTAATTTTGATTAAGAGCTCTCTTTCCAATCTTCCTAATTATTTTATGTCATTGATGAAAATTCCAACTTCGATGGCGAATAGGCTAGAGAAGATTCCGAGGGATTTCCTAAGGAGAGGAAATGAGGATGGCCATAAGTATGATCTAATTAATTGGTCTCAAGTTTGTTCGAGAAAGGAGGGGGGATTGGGTTTGAGGAGCCTTACCAGATTCAATAGTGCTCTTTTGCCAAATGGTTGTGGCGGTTCAGTTTGGAGGTCAGGAATCTTTGGAGGATAGTGATATCAGTAAATATGATGTGGAGGAAGGGGGATGGAGATCTAGAACTAGTAGAAGTTCTCATGGGACAAGTTTTTGGAAAGCTATTTGCAGTAATATGGATATGTTTAATAGAGGAGTAGATATAAGGTGGGAGTAAAAGACAGGATTAAATTTTGGAATGATATTTGGTGTGGGGAGGCTTCACTTAAAAAACAGATTTCTGGGTGTGGTGGTGTTAGCTTCTAATGTCAATGTTTGGGTGAAGGATTATTTGGTTTTTGAAGAAGTGGGGAGGAGATAGGATCTGATTTTCAGGAGGAATGTCTTAGACTGGGAGGAGGAGGAGGAGGTTGTTGGATTATTGGGGGTGTTACATAATGCCAAAATCGGGGGAGAAGGAGATTCGAGATCCTTGATATGGTCCAACGATGGTAGGTTTATGGTGCATTCAATGTATAACTCTCTGTTGGATGGTGTGGAGTGGGAGGATCCTTGGAAGTTGATTTGGTGTGCTAGTATACCCTTTAAGGTTTCCTTTTTTATGTGGACTGCAATTGAGGATAAATTTCTTACTTTAGACAATTTAAAAAGTAGAGGTTG
>JAUPMG010074549.1:0-13049 GCA_031762675.1 Pachysandra terminalis
TACATTAAGTTTTAAGTTAATGTATAGTTTGTTTTAGTTGCTTCTGCTATAGATTACTCTGATAAAACTGTTACAGACATGATTAGTTTTTAATTAACCATAAACTGTGTGGTTACACACAATAGTCGCGAATTGGGAATTGGCAAAATAAGTCCATACGTCCCGGGTCGTGACAACTCCGTGAACCTTGCTGCGTACTCAGGTACAGTCATAGGTCCTTGTTCTAGCTTTATAAATTCAAGCTCCTTTTCCTTCCTAATAGTTTTAGGAAGGCATTCTAAATAAAATCTCAAGTTGAGCTCAGTCCAAGTTTGAATTTGATAATTTCCAAGGTAGATTTCCACCACCTCCTCACTTCACTTTCTAACATAAATACATCAAATCAAACCATCTCGTGCTCCTCTACCTCCATCACTTCGAAGATGTGCTCCAAAGAGTCAATCTATGCTTGTGCTACCATCGGATCGATTATTCTTTTGAAAACAGTATGTCCAAGTTTTCTAAACTTCTTGTTGCTTCTGGTATTTTTCTGTGCATCCACTTATTGTGGCATCGATTGAGATTGAGCTTGTGATCATCGCATCATTGGGGCCATCTTTCCCAATGTTTAGTAAACTCCAGCCAGTTGGGGTTTTTGATCATCATCATTAGCTCCAACCGAACTAGCACCCACATTGCCTCTTCTTTTACTAACCATTCTAAAAATATAATAATTAGCAAGTCTATCTAAGAATAAAGAGAACCTGCTCACACTTAAGTTAGTAGCCAATGTTAGTAGTAAGAAATCAGCACAAGGAAGACTTTTCAAAATCAGCACACAAAAACGTTTGGAATCATCACACAAAAACTTTTGGAATTGATTGAAAACATAAAACTTAGGCTCTGATACCAACTTTGTTACATCCCAAACCCTAGAGATCTCATTGGAGTCCCTATAAGATTTGAAATATAACCACCACCCCATTTCACATGGGAGTCGTAGTTAATACATTTCCAAACACATATAAATTCATTAAGATAATTATAAAATTTGAAATTTAAAATATCTTAAAAATAATCCATTAGATCAACATTCAAAATAGTGAAAATAACTAACTACTCCTAGTTTCATGCTCCAATCAAACCCTACCAATTTGTCACGAACCAAACCTAGAGATCTCATTGGAGTCCCTAAACTTAGTTTGTAACTCTCACCCCATATCCAGATGGGAGTGGATAAATGATACATAACGAAATTCTTAAAGTAAAATCTGAGAATTTATATTGCATTGAAAATATAGTCAAAATATGGCTATTACATCCAAAACATTCATAACATAGCAACGAAAAATAAAATAAAATCCTTAGTTTCATGCTTCAAATCAATCCCTATTATCTACTGAAAATAAGTACTGGATTACATCAATAAAATCCCATCACAAGTTCCACTAAATGCATCAAATAAAACCCTAGTAATAAATATTATCTTTAAAACATCCTTGTCCACCGTCTTGATCCTCACGTCCATCATCTATAGGTCCTGAAAATATTATGCTCGAAAGCGTAACCTACACTTAGCTTAGTAAGTAAACAAGTCTAACAGAGTTTATAATTCAAGTAGAGACAATGCCACTCTTCAAAGGTAATCCATATAAACAATAGGTAAGTGAAATACATGACATGGAGTTAATATGCACTAAACAAGTGATGAGTGATCAATTATCTGGTTCAATTATTAATGCATGTTGTGCACCTAAGTATGATCACCACATGTGATTTAATACAAACAGCCTAATATGCAATGCCACTGTATAGTATCCGTCTGTATGTATGTTCCTCATATGATCTCAATTATACTACCCAAGCATGCTCACTTAGAATTCATCCCCCAATACATGACAGAAATAGTAGATTATTCTATGTGTACATCATAGTTTCTAGGGGTTTCGACCTAGAGGACACATGCGCCTCACCTTATTTCGATCATAGGGACTAAGCCCAAGGCATTACAACATCCTTTGAGAACATACCTTATCCGATCTACCAACAGGGATTCACTCACATGATTCAAATATTGGGTTTACACTAACCCCCACCTATCATTCAACAAGTTTCTTGGGATCATCACATAGAACATATCCCTCACAAATAAATTGGTCTATTGGGATGGTCAATCCCTCACCACGTAAGAATAACAGTCTCTATCACGATTTCCAGATCATGATACTCTCGTTATAATCATAATTTCCATCAATCTAAAGTTATGAAGGTCAAGTCAGTGCATTAGACCAATACAAGGTCATTATGCAATAATAATAGCATATGATGTGCAAGTGAGGAAATGCCCATTAACTAAGCATTCAAATCATGTGTACAATGTGTAATAATCCTAACTAACATGATATCATTCATAGTTAATGAAATAAGCATCTAATGTGAAAGTAGGTTGAGCATGTTAATCAAACATAGCCAATAAGATTAATGATAGTAAATAGGATCAATTAAGATGTGAGCATATGATACACATAGATTCGAACCAAAATAATAGGATATTCAGTTAGATCAGATCATATTATGCATGTATGTGAAATTCCATATCAAACAACCTAAATATGTGAATTTTGGTAGACAAGGGGTCTGCCGAATGGGCTCGGTTAGGTTTCGGTGGACTGTTCGGTATACCGAATAGTATGCCGAGTTCCCAAAGGGTTCTGGGTTGGTCACATTGTCAGACTCCGTGGAGTCTCGGTATGCCGAGTGTTTCAGCTCGGTATACTTTCCCGTGAGCCTAACTTGGGTCTTTGAGATTGGTTAGGTCTCGGTGGACCTTCGGTACACTTTCCAGAATTCAAAATATACTACTGCTAGGTTCGGTGGACCTTCGATATGCCGAGGGGTAAACCGAACGGTTCTGGGCAACTTCGGTGGACTCTTTGGTATGCCGAGGGTACACCGAAGCTCGGGATTAAGCCAAATTTCCATATTTCGTTCCGTTCTTCAACTCTAATATCAAAACTTAGTTAATAGACCACAGTAAATATTTAATTCCGAACAAAACCCAATGAACAAATCATATAAACCTATTCTTAAAAAATAATCTTACCTTCTCCTACCATTAAACTTGGAAAACAAGTAAAGCTTTTGGAAAACAATTGAAAAACAACAATGCGCCAATTAAAACCATAAACAACGATATCCTTGAGTACTTACCTTGATTGGGTCGTGTGGTGTAGTGTGTTACACTGTAATAACCCGAAAAATTTCGGACTTCTAGTAAGGGTAATTTAGTATTTTCACCCTAAACCATTGGGAACACTACTGTGTATATCACCTAGACTGTGGCCTTGTATTGGTGGGCTGTTAGCCTCCCAATTTGTTGTTGGAATTTATGAAACTTATGGGCAGCCAATGGTTAGTTAGACTCAAGATTAGAGTTAATCCATTAAACCTTTTGGCTGGGCATCCCAAATCTGAGCCCATGAGACAACCCAACCCTAAGAGAGGAGTATATATTCTTCTCTTTAGGATTTTTGAACATTTATTGTTGCTGAGTTTGAGAGAGTGGAGGCTAACCCTAGAACTGGAGTTACAGAGGAGAATGGGAGTTGGTGGAGAAGCTACCATCATCAATGCAAGGTGAGTAGTTCTCCAATACCTGGGCATTTAAACAAAAACCCAATTTCTGGTTATGTGTGCATATTCCCCACACATGATAATGATGTTCGATGTAATGAATGTGAATAAACAGAGAAGTTTAATTTTATGATTGCATGAGCATATGTGTTATGATTTGTGGTTAACTTTGACTCCTGAGAAATGTTTGCTAAATGTTCTATATATGACTTATGTGTTGGTAGGGTTTTAAATACAAAAAATCCCTAAGTTTTTAAAAGTGCTTATTTAGTGTGATTGAGTGCTTGAATTTAACTCACTATATTCATGTTTGTCTCTTCTTTCAAGCTTGGAGAAAACCCCTTTGAATACCGTGACTTCCGCGACTTGAACGAAGCAAGAAAAACCCATAATTGCGTCCGTCGGTGGGTGGTTTGTCCACCGATGAACCTGCCGACAGGGCGCTGATTTATGAAATACAGTCCATCGGTGGATGTCGGTACACTGACGAATCCGCCGACAGAAACCCCATATGAGACCGCGCTTGTCAGTGGGTGGTCGGTTCACCGACGCACCTGTCGACGAAGCAGTCGGTGAGTCCTCAGCCCTCCAAAGAACCTACTGACCAATGCCTATTTAGAAAGACATCTTTAACTGTCGGTGGATCCTCCGGTCCACCGACTAACCTGCCGAAGAGAGCCGTCAGTGCATTTTCAATTACCGAAGACATAGCCAACCAAGACTTAATTTATAAAACATTTTGATTCGTTGGTGAGTGGTCGGTCCACTGACGCACCTGCCGACGCATCCATCGGTGCTTGCCCCAAATGCCGATGGAACCAACGATGAAGACTTACCCTAGAGTGCATTGGACCCATCGGTGGATTGTCGGTGCACCGACGAATCCGCCAACGAAGCTCGTCGGGTGGTTGTCGGTCCGCCTACAAATCCGCCGACAGAACCCTAGTTCGTTATTTACTTCACTGTCGGTGGATCTTCCGGTCCACCAACGAATCCACTGAAAGGGGGATTCTTTGTGACTGTTAATGTGTAATTGAGGGTAAGGGGTGTACCACTCCACGGACCCAGATCATTGACTTAATCATAAATTGAAATGGATCGAGTGTCTAAGAAGACTAAGCATGCGCATGTGAATTGTGTGGATTATTCCATTGAGTTATTGAACTTGTCTTACTCTATGGTCTATGAGTTTTGTGAATGCATGCTAATATTATTGCATATGATGAATGTATTGGAATGTGGTACAGTCAAGATGTTCATGTCTTTCTCTCGTGACTGGTTGGTATGGATATGCAAATCCATTGATATGATGAGATGATTGTTTGTGGATGCTTTTGAAATGGATTGTTTTCTCCTTTCTGCATTATCTAAATTTAGATGATTGTTTGTGGATGCTTTTGAAATGGATTGTTTTCTCCTTTCTGCATTATCTAAATTTAGATGAACTGTAATATGGAGACCTTGGATATTGGACCCACGATCGGGATGACCATTGGATATTACTTGAAATTGAGTAATATGAATGGATACGCCAGATGGGCATGACCGGGGTGAGGACCAGAGTTGTCCAATATGCCCACACGTGAGATCATATTCTGTTTTGAATGTTTGGTGACATGAACTGGGATGTGTGTCACAGAGGGAATTTCATGATGTGTTTCCATGATGCCCTTGAACCCCCCCATGCGTGGAAGCGGGGTTCTCGAGAAAAATAAAGGTGGGGCATGAATTTCCCAGGGTTGAGAGTCCCTTAAAACTGTGTTGTACACACAGAATCAGCGAGGCATCCTTAGCCCGAAAGGGGCCATGACTCCACTAGAGAGTTGCATGGTGTTGCAGTCCGGATCGCGCGTGCATATCCCGAGATCATGACAGAAACATTGACATGCATATCGTTATGATTGTGAATGATTATGATTGCGGATAGGGAACTAGATTTCCCTATGAATGTTCATGGAGCATCTTGCATTGTGTAGCTACGTAGGTTTGAGAGGACTTGTAGATATAACCCTTGGACATGTGAGATTGGTTGAGAGAACTGCATTTAGTGATAGTTGTGGTTGATTGTTGTGATGTACTGCCAGGTGAATTGTAGATAATTATATGTTGTTAAATTTAGTTTACTCATCGGGGTACAAGTAAGGCATTTTTAATTATATTAAGACTGTTCAAGATTGGTAAGTATTCATTCCTCTCTTTACATATCTTATTCTCTTGATATTTACGTTGCATATATATATTAGATTTGTGTTTCTGGGTAGATTCCCAAGTATTGTGGATCTACTCGAGGGCTTTATAGCTCACCCACTTGGGTTCATGTTTTTCAGGTTATGCTGCGCACTCTGTTAGACATAAGGATGGATTGGAATAGCAGGCTCCCACACGCACGTTTGTATTGTAATGGGTGGGGTAATTGAATTGAACTTAATTTCTGTTTACTTTAGCTCATGTTACTTGTTTGCCACCTCCTGGTGAGGGGGTGAGAGTTACGTCGCCAGATTCTTGAGGTGATCCCGAAGTGGTACACCCAAGAATCTGGTCGTGACAAAGTGGTATCAGAGCTAAAGTTTAATAAATTTTAGAAACAAGTATAGGTGTGATTTAGACTTAATGATAAGGCTAGGATGGCACAAGCACTATAGAAGAATAGGTGAAGGGATAGATATGTGAGGATGAATGTGAGGGTTGTTTGTTGGATGTGATTTCTTAAGCGATACTTTCCGAAGGGTGATGAAGAATAGTAAGGCCACTATATCTAAAGACGCTAGGATTGAACTTTAAGAAATTAATGTTTGGCAATAATACTGGGTCGGGAAGTCCGAATGGACATGACCACCAAAGGCTTGGAAGATGTTTTGTGCTAAGACTTACTAAATATGTAAAACCCTAACGTTGACCAAGTATCTCCATAAATAAGGGAACCGTGTAGTTGCAAATACACTAATCTCTAGAATTTATGAAAAGGAAGGTGTGTTAGATGAAATATAAAGAATAATTAAAAGACATGTGTACTTTAAATATAATGGGTCACTCCTGTAGGGGAGTCAAAAACCAGCTTAAGTTGCCTAGGGTTAAATCAGTAACCGCTTAGTAGTAATTCCTTGTAATGCTGGGGTGACTATAGTGATGATGTGATGTGATGATTCATGCTGCGAAGTGATGGTTTGATTTTTATGTGAACAATTGGTGTGCTGACCTGGTAAGTATAGAATTGCAGATTTAAGCTTACAAGTATTACTTTGTTATCATTCGTTGATTATACTAATTTAACAATTATTAGTATTAATTTTGGCCATATTTCATTTAAAAATTGCCTCATTTTAAATTTTACACTTTTTCCCTCGTAAACATTTTTTTTTTAATTTTAAAACCTTTATTTTTGGCCGTTGGCGGATACGTCGGTGGGTCTTGGTGCATCGACCGACGCGATTTTGTGCGATCTGTCTTTTTAAAACTCCCGAAACCATTCTTCTTCCCTGTTTCACATTGGCTCTTTGTTTAAGCCTTAAACCCTTCCCTTCTTCTTTGCTAACCCTAACCGAATCCCTTCAACACATTTCTCCTTGAAAAATCAAAGGATCCATCCCCATTCCCTTCTCTTCCATTTCGTCCTAGTGCATTGGTTCATCCTATGGCATTGGAAGAAACTGCTGCAGAGGCTTTTTCTCCTTCTTCTCTTCTCTTCTCCATAGATCATCACCCATTTTGGGGACTGCAACGCATACACATCACCTTGTCCGAACTCACATTGAGTCTCCTTGAACGGCAAACCCCATTTCACATTCCCATTTTTGCTTTTCCCCTTACTAGTCTCATCATCACACTACTTCATGGCAAGGACAAGAAGGGACACTACTCCAAGGCCTTCCAAGAAGGTGAAGGCATCGTCAAGCCGCGCACAGAGACCGGAAAAAGAAGAACACTTGGAGGACGAGACACCAGAGCCGGCACATAGAGCTCCGCCTACTCAGCGGCAACATCAGCCATCAGTGATGGAGAAGGTAATCTCTCACACCTTCTTCAATAGGAAGTGTGTCATTAAAAGGAGAGTCAAGATTGAGCATGTGAGACAGTACGGAGTACTAGAGATTTTGGAGAGGGCTGAGTGGACCCCCATCCTGTCCTGGGGCGGGTCAGCGTACCCTGCCGTAGCACAGATGATGTACTCGTCTATGGTATCATATGACGAGCAGGCCTTAGTGATCTTTCTCGAGATCGAGTATCATCAGTACAAGCTAACTGTTCCTTTGATAGCTGAGATTATGGGTTTGAACCGGAACCCGTTAGCGACTCATTTGCCGAAGCTCACGAGCTCCGAGCGGGATGAAGTGACAACTAGTTTGTGTTGAGCGTCGGTGAGGTGGATGAAGGATAATGCCCTCCCATCTACTTCACTGAGGGACCCCTATAGAGTACTGCACAACATTTTTGTCAACAATGTGTACCCTAGGAGCGGGAACAGGACGGACCTAACCTACAGGATGGTTCAGATTATGAACCGATTGGATTTAGGACAGCGACCCTGCCTTCCTAGCCTGATTATGAACCATATCCTCAGATACCTCTTTATCCCTAGGCAGAAGAACCCGTTGCCTTTTGCCTGCCTCATGACGTAACTTGCCAGAAGGTTGGGTGTACTGCTTCCTTCCCCCGGGAACTTGGTTAGGGAACCCCCTCTTGCTCAATATAGACTGAACAAGATGAAGATCCGCACTCAGGATGCCCCAGAGCACAGAGAGATGGAGAGAGGCCAATCTAGTCAGGTCGAACCAGACCAAGAACAGCAAGGGACCTTTCTGGCAGTAGCTACTTCAGGCACCTCAGAAGCACACTATGTGAGGAGGAACATGACTGTGGAGTCCCGACTATCAGCACTGGAGAGGAACGCACTAGAGGTGCGGACACTATTGCAGGACACCAGGACTGAGAGCAGGGGTTACTTCAAGAAGATCATGGAGTATTTACATAGCATAGCTTCATCCTGTTGCCGAACAGATGATGTGGCATAGCCGTCGCCACTGCCACCAGTCCCAGCATCAGAAGGACCCCGAGAATTAGAGGGAGACCGAGCCCGAACACACTGATCTCCCAGATCATTAGAGGGAGAGGATTTCTGCTAGCCTAACCTTTCTGATGGTTGCCTTTACTTTTGTTGACTTTTGTAATGGTTATTCTTACTCCTTATCTAACTTGTAATGGTGGTTATTACCTTTGACTTGACATGCATTGTGGTTTTTGGGGATCTCATGAGAAGATTTGTTGTTTTAGAACCCAAATTGACTTGGGTGGCATTATGTATGGACATGGTTGTTTTTATATATGTCATCTATGCATTGACTTTTACTTCCTGTGAAATTCTCATGTTGAATGATTTTTCTTTCTGTTGACTTTTACTTGAGACCAACCCTGACTTGTTTGGACCAACCTTATGGAATTTCGGGATGAAATTCTTTTAAGGGGGATAGGATGTAATGACCTGGAAAATTTCGAACTTTTAGTATGGGTAATTTAGTATTTTCACCCTAAACCATTAGGAACACTACTGTGTATATCACCTAGACTATGGCATTGTATTGGTGGGTTGTAGCCTCCCAATTTGTTATTGGACTTTATGAAATTTATGGGCACCCAATGGTTAGTTAGACTCAAGATTAGAGTTAGCCCATTAAACCTTTTGGCTGGGCAGCCCAAGTCTGAGCCCATGAGACAACCCAACCCTAAGAGAGGAGTATATATTCCTCTCTTTAGGCTTTTTGAACATTTATTGTTGCTGAGTTTGAGAGAGTGGAGGCTAACCCTAGAACTGTAGTTATGGAGGAGAATGGGAGTTGGTGGAGAAGCTACCATCATCAATGCAAGGTGAGTAGTTCTCCAATACCTGGGCATTTAAACAAAAATCCAATTTCTGGTTATGTTTGCATAATCCTCACACATGATAATGATATTTGATGTAATGAATGTGAATAAACAGAGATGTTTAATGTTATGCTAGCATGACCATATGTGTTATGATTTTTGGTTAAGTTTCATTCCTGAGAAATGTTTGTTGAATGTTCTATATATGACTTATGTGTTGATAGGGTTTTAAATACCAAAAATCCTTAAGTTTTTAAAAGTGCTTATTTAGTGTGATTGAATGCTTGAATTTTACTCATTATATTCATGTTTGTCTCTCCTTTCAAGCCTGAAGAAAACCCATTTGAATTCCGTGACTTCCGCGAATTTAACGAAGCAAGAAAAACCAAGAATCGTGTCAGTCGGTGGGTGGTCGATCCACCGACGAACCCGCCGACGAAGCCGTCAGTGAGTCCTCGGTCCTCCGAAGAACCTACCGACCAATACCTATTTAGAAAGACATCTTTGACTGTCGGTGGATCCTCCGGTCCACCAACGAACCCGCCGAAGAGAGCCGTCGGTGCATTTTCAATTACCGAAGACTTAGCCCACCAAGACTTAAATTATAAAACATTTTGATTCGTCGGTGAGTGGTCGGTCCACTGACGCACCCGCCGACGCATCCATCGGTGCTTGCCCCAAATGCCGAAGGAGCCAATGATGAAGACTTACCCTAGAGTGTATTGGACCCGTTGGTGCGCCGACGAATCCGCCTAGTGGTTGTCGGTCCGCCGACAGAACCCTAGTTTGTTATTTACCTCACTGTCGGTGGATCTTCCGGTCCTTCGACGAATCCACCGAAAGGAGGATTCTTTGTGACTGTTAATGTGTAATTGAGGGTAAGGGGTGTACCACCCCACGGGCCTAGATCATTGACTTGATCATGAATTGAAATGGGGAACCAAGTGTCTAAGAAGACTAAGCATGCGCATGTGATTTGTTTGGATTATTCCATTGAGTTATTGAACTTGTCTTACTCTATGGTCTATGACTTTTGTGAGTGCATGCTAATATCATTGCATATGATGAATGTATTGGAATGTGGTACAGTCAAGGAGTTCATGTCTTTCTCTCGTGACTGGTTGGTATGGATATGCAAATCCATTGATATGATGAGATGATTGTTTGCTGATGCTTTTGAAATGGATTGTTTTCTCATCTCTGCATTATCTAAATTTAGATGAACTGTCATATGGAGACCTTGGATATTGGAGCCACGTTCGAGATGACCATTGAGTATTACTCGAAAGTGAGTAATATGAATGGATTATATGAATGGATAAACCAACTGGGCATGACCGGGGTGAGGACCAGAGTTGTCCAATGGGCCCAGACGTGAGATAGTCTTTTGTTTTGAATGTTTGGTGACATGAACTGGGATGTGTGTCATGGAGGGAATTTTATGATGTGTTTCCATGATGCCCTTGAACCCCCCATGTGTGGAAGCGGGTTCCCGATAAAATAAAGTCGGGGCATAAATTTCCCGTGGGTTGGGAGTCCTTAAAACTGTGTTGTACACACAGAATCAGCATGGCATTCTTAACCTGAAAGGGGCCATGACTCCACTAAAGAGTTGCATGGTGTTGTAGTTCGGATAGCGCGTGCATATCTCGAGATCATGACAGAAACATTGACATGCATATCGTTATGATTGTGAATGATTATGATTGCGGATAGGGAACTAGATTTCCCTATGAATGTTCATGGAGCATCTTGCATTGTGTAGCTACGTAGGTTTGAGAGGACTTGTAGATATAACCCTTGGACATGTGAGATTGGTTGAGAGAACTGCATTTAGTGATAGTTGTGGTTGATTGTTGTGATGTACTGCCAGGTGAATTGTAGATAATTATATGTTGTTAAATTTAGTTTACTCATCAGTGTACTAGTAAGGCATTGTTAATTATATCCAGACTGTTCTACATTGGTAAGTATTAATTCCTCTCTTTCCATGTCTTATTTCCTTAATATTTCCGCTGCATATATATACTAGATTTATGTTTCTGGGTAGATGCCCAAGTATTGTGGATCTTCTCGCAGGCTATATAGCTCACCCTCTTGGGATCACATTTTTCAGGTTATGCTGCGCACTCTGTTAGACACAAGGATGGATTGGGATAGTAGGCTCCCGCACGCACTTATATATTGTAATTGGCTGGTTAATCGAATTGAACTTAAAATCTGTTTACTTTAGCTCATGTTATTACTTGTTTGCCACCTCCTGGTTAGGGGGTGAGAGTTACGTCACCAGATTCTTGAGGTGATCCTGAATATATAAGCACTAAAAAGACTCTCTAGTTAGTAACTATTAACCTTTAATCTCAACCATTGATTGGGAGTCATTAATCTTAGCCATTAATTGGGAGTCATTAATCTCAGCCATTGGATGAAAATCTCAACCCACGTGTGTTAGTTTCTATTATGGGTTTCTTATTATTGTTTGTTAGAAGCTTAGCTTTGAAGTAACCTTTAGTTTCTAGAATCTTTCCCTTTAATTCAATTTCCAGCCCATGTGGGTTTCTAATTATAAGTCTTCTTTCTAGAACCTTAGTCTTTTAGTTTAAATAGTTTCTATTTTGTTTTAGGGACAATCTTATTACTTTTTAGTCTTTTAATCTTAACCATTGATTGAGAATTGAATGTTCCTACGAAATCATAGCCATTGATTTATTTATGAAGAATCTTTTAAGATCCAAGCCACATGTCATAACTCAATAAGTTATGATTATGTGTGATGCACCTAGTTTCCTATTAGTACAACCCACCAATTACAATCAGTCAAAAGTCAAACGTAATAGCTAATTATTAAAATTTTGAATTAACCCCTATTTTAATTACACCCTAACTCTTGTACTTTTGTTAATTACACATTAACTCCTAATCTTATATTAAATATATATTAACCCTATTATTTTTGTTGGGTTATTACACAATTACTCAAATCTGATCCTAATGATATTAAATCATTAAAAACGTAAAACCAACTAATCCTACTACAAAATCTATTGAAATCATCAAACAATATTCTTATTATAACTAAAGTCTTCTTCATGTGCTTGTCCTCTGTCTTGGTCATCATAGTTCTGCTGTCCCTCATCTATAGGTCCTGAAATATGGTTGCCTAAAAGCGTAGGCTACACTTAGCTTATAAATAAACAAATCCAAACAATATTTAAGATTGAAGTAGGGATAATGTCACTCTTCATTACTATTCTCATAAACAAAAACAGAATGTTAGTATATGTAATATGATATGATAAAATATGCAACGAAATATGGTATGCTATGATGTGCAATGCAATAAGGTATGCTAGTTCAATTATTAATTAATGAAATGCAACAATATATATAATCACCACAAGTGATTCAAGCACAATCATATGAATGCAATATGTATGTTATTTGGCATTCGAATAGTGTATGTCCACACCCGATCGAACCCTTGGCTACAAGATGAAAACCATCCCCCAAATACATGGCCAGAATAGGGGTTATTCTACGTGCACATTGCAGTTTCGAGGGCTTGCGACCAAATGGGCACA
>JAUPMG010074570.1:0-13049 GCA_031762675.1 Pachysandra terminalis
TATATATATAATGAATAGAGTATTAGAAACATCTAGATGTCATAAGGAATGTAAACATCATAAAAAATATGTAAGACATAGGAAAGCTTTATGCAATCATAGAAAAACTATAGCACATCCATCCTTCCCACCTCTTATGACTTTTTTGGATTGATCCCTTGTGTTGATTCTTTTTCCTTTTCAATTGATCTTCACTACCACGTGGCTTTTATTGTTTAGAGAGGCTAGATCTCTTCTCCCTAAAGCTACCCACGTTTTTCTAAAATCTCATAGGTTTAAATTGACCTAAAAGTCTTATTTTTATTGTATTAGGTATTAGGAATCACTTATAGTCCTAATACAACTAGTATACTTCTATTTTAGGCTAGGAATCACTTATAGTCCTAATTTATACTTCTATTTTAAGCTACTAAAGGCTCCTATCTTATCTCTTAACTCCTATTTTCTAGCACTTATTAATTTCACACGAATTTTCAATGTAATTATAAGTCTAATTAAATGTTTTGGGCCTTAAGGAAACTACTTAAGCCCAATAAGCTACTTAATTTAATTAACTAGGGCCCACAGTTCGTTTCTTAAATCAAATTCAATTAAATAGGCTCAATTACTTTAAATAAAGTCCAAGGCTAATTAATTAGGTCCAATGCTAATTAATTATGCCCCAAACGATGGATTATGCCATGGTGTGCGATCATACAAAGTTCTAATACAAATAACTCAATCAAAATTCAAACACTTAAAAGAAAAAAATTTCAAGGTGTTACACACCTTCTCACAGCTGATTCCCTGGGTCTTTGTTTTATATGCCCAAACCATCTTAATCGACTTGCCTTTATCTTTTCTCCTTATTGAGCCATACCCAAACAACCTCGAATATGTTCGTTCCTTACCTTATCTTTCCTAGTCCTCCCTCACATTCATCTTAACATTCTCATCTCAGCAGTGTTCATCCAATATTCTTATTGAGCCTTATGCCTATGTTGCTTCAATGTTGCCCAATATTCTGATCCATACAACATAGTTGGCCTAGTGGCTGTCTTATAAAATTTTTCTATTAATGAGGATAATGATGATGATGTGATGTTTGACTATTATTATTCTGGTCTGAAGTGGCTTTTCCGGTTAGATTCTTATGCCTGATTATGGGTGTTTTTGAGTTTTAAAGATGATTTTGATGGAAAGTGTTTGGTTTCTGTTTTGTTGATTTTTTTAGGAACTTTCCAAAACTAGAAATTTTTTGGATTTCATTGAAAACAGTTCTCTAATTATGGTGGCAAATTTGTAAATACTACAGCATAAGCTGTGGCATACTTGTAAGAGAAAATACTTCTTTCTTTGCTAAAAGGGTAGAGCTGTCATGCTATTTTTAAAAATGTGGTGGCATGCTTGTAATTTTTTCAATTTAATGCAAATTTCCCAATAAGTAAAAATCAAGGACAAGTGTTATTATGTTGACGAGCCCAAATTCACTCAATGGCCATGTATATTATAAACATTGGCTGGAATGAGTTTTGGGAATCCCAAATGAAAGCCAAATGTGTCCTTAGACAAGTCACATATTTGCCACCATCTTTTTTTTTTTTTTAATTTTTCTTAATATACATACATATATATATATATATATATATTTATAATTTATTACATTCTTGATATCTCAACATATTGGGTTATAAATGTGCATTTAATCACGAAGTTGATCTCCCTTGTCACTTTTGACATATTGGGTTATAAATAGTAAGTCAGTATATATTGGGTTAGAAAAATTAAATGGTTAATCTAAATGCAAAGAGCAGGAGTATATGAGCATCATTTACTAAAAGCTCATGGAATATGCAAATCTCTCTGGTTTCAGGCTTTATGTTTTGAATCCTTACCAAATTGTCCCTTGTTCTTATAATCATATATACAATGATTTCAAGCAACTTATTTGAGTTGATCAAATTGACATGCTAGAGAATAGTTATCTAAGGTCTTGGTTGGTACCTCGAAAAATCGTGACCGAAGATTCTATACATAGAATGCATTGTTGAGAATTAAATTATAATTCTAGTCTATTATGTAAAGTGTTAATCACTGTAACATGTTTAACTAACATTCCTGAATGCCTGGATATTAAGATCAGTTATAACCTCTTTTTGTTTTGTATTCCCTTGACAATTGGAGGCTAGATATGTTCTCAAAAATGGTGATAGATCTTTTGGTCCATTTTTCTTCTATTTGGATGTATAGATTATCGGTGACACATGTAGAAAGGATGGTTTGATAATGATGGAAACTGGGTGAGAGTTCCAGGTTTGCTTGTTCATCTCTAGAATGAATAAACATTAAGAATGGTAAGGAAGGGATCTGGTGGGTATGTGAGGACAGATCTGGAAACAGAGGCTAGAAATTGTCAGAATACATTAAGGTACATGTTCATAGAAAACTTCATTGGCATTTTGTTTCGAGACATATATTTTCTACTATCAGATTGATGGGAAGAGAAGCTGGTGGAGCCAAGATCTCATTGGAACTCTAGCAGTTTGCAAATAGTAGCATGTCAGATATGGATCAATTTGGTACAGATGACACAACCCTCTTTTCAAAAGTACAGAGTTGACCCTGTGGTGGATGCCGACATGAATTTATTGGTGGGTCTCTTGAAAGTGACATAAGGAAATTTAAATTTCAAAATCAGAGTGAATGCTGTATTAACAAAGCTACAACTGTAGGGGTTAAAAATTTGGATAAATACAGATGATAAGGGTGGACAGCAGGCAATAGTGGGTAGGGTTAGTATTGCAAAAAAAGTCAAAGATGATTGTTGGTGTAGGCCAATCCTAATTCCTAACAGGTGGATAATATCCAAGGGTCCAAAGGTGTGGTATTAAATAAGGGCATCCTTCTTTGGGCTGTATAGTTCGCATGGTTTTAAATTTCGCTGGCGTGCCGCCGAAATATCGCCATTTCCCCCCTTGGCGAAATGGCGACATTTCCCCATTTCGTTGAAATATCGGCAAAATATGGGCGAAATCTGGCGAAATTTAGGCGAAATTTCGCCAGACACCCCCTTGGCGAAATTGAAATTTAAAACCTTGATAGTTCGTCATATCCAATTTGATCTTCAGACTGACCAATTATTGCAAGAAGCCATCATGATAGAGCCTTATCCTAGTGAACTTAACACTAAAACCTTAATTGATGGGTATCTCCAATCGACAGGAGGGGGTGGATTTCGATCCTCCATTAGAATGAGTGTATGGTTGCTGAGCTTGTGTTGGAGGAGATGGTAAAGCTCTTGTCACCAGGATGTGATGCGTAATTTTTTTTTTTGGAAGTGAAGAATTTATTAATACTAAAAAGCAATTACAGTCTATAGTGCATGCATCCTCTAGCATCCTTCTCTAGGATGTGCAACAAGCTATTTTACATAGATTCGACAAACCCATGTCCAAATTGCGTGTCCATATGTGTGGACACAGTTTCAGACACGAACACGTCATAGATTCGCCATGATTCGGCTAATAGCCGAATTCAATAAGGAAATGGTAAAGCTCTTGTCACCAGGATTTGATACGTAATTTTTTTTTTTTTGGAAGTGAAGAATTTATTAATACTCAAAAGCAATTACAGTCTATAGTGCATGCATCCTCTAGCATCCCTCTCTAGGATGTGCAACAAGCTATTTTACATAGATTCGGCAAACCCATGTCCAAATTGCGTGTACATATGTGTGGACACAGTTTCAGACATGAACACGTCATAGATTTGCCATAATTGTCCATATGATCTACTAGCAGTTTACACTCTAGGATGTATGGTGTACCATCCTTTAAATAACAACACATCTGGACTATTGGGTTAGTTAGACCCTCATCCCTAGTCATATAAGACTAGCACATAATATCATTTGTCCAATCAGGATCCCAAGAGTAATACACTCTCTGTGAGCCTTACCAAGGTCCCATTACCTCACATTTCTACACATTGACTCCTCACAAGGAAACAGAATGGTCTGTCAGTCCAAACTCCAAAGTAACTCAGTAAGAGCCCCTTCGATGCATGTAATCCTTAATGCTTGAAAGTAATCATCATTTGCTATATGAATGCATTCTAGGAAACTATAAACACAATGTCTTTCATTAATAACCATGGTTAGAGCACATCCATTACCTCTATCAAAATAGGTTTGTGTGTATGCAACACATTCCTTGTTACAAAACACATCAAACATAAGCATATTTGGATGATGTTCCACATTCAGCATGTTAAGTATATGATATAACAACTCACAAAAGATCACCTTGAATTGCACAACTTTCCAGGTTTCTGCAGACCGAAGGTCCATCGAGATCTTCAGCAGCCCCACTTCGGTAACCTGTAGTGTTCGGCAACCTGACCAGTATACTGATGTCATTTCGGCAGAGCCATCGGTGGCAGACCCCTCGGCACACCGATGGCTAATTCGGTGGCCTAGGTAGGGAGTGCCTGAAATGCCTTTGGTGGGGTTTCGGTAGACCGAAAGGTTTGCCGAATCCACCCAGAAACTTCGGCAGCCAGTTTGGCACCCTATTCGGCATGCCGAAGGAGCCCGAACTTGCATAATTTGTGAATTTTGTGCATAACCCTTATTTTCCCCCATGTAAACCACATGAAATTCAGATATAAGAGCCTAACTCATACAATGAACACAATATCAACCAAAAATACGATTCAACCATTCACATGCTTTCGTAGAGGAAACCATGCCTATACCAATCGAAAATAAGGGTTCATAACTTGCACTTATCAGTATGTTACAGAATAAGGGAGGTTGATCAACTTTCTCTTGATCTAGGATTGCTGAAGTTCGTTCGTACGACTCCTCTCTTCAGAATTTTCGAACAAGGCAAAATTGATTCAGTTAGGTTTTGCTTAGGTTAGATAACCTATGCTTAATCTCTGGCCATTGGATCTTAAGTCTTTAGCCAAGACTTAATCCAAATCTTTGATTCAAATTTTAAAATGGACTTGGTATGGTGTAGATGCATAATAGCCAAGCTATGTACCTCGCCCAATCAAATTTAAGCTAGAGACTAACACATTAACTATAGAAATTTCAATTAAACTCCTAATGAAAAATAATTTACAAGAACGCAATAAAAACACACAGGACCTCACACACATACACACACATAGAGAGAGAGAGAGAGAGAGAGAGAGAGAGAGAGAGAGAGAGAGAGAGAGAGAGAGAGGCAGGCATGTGCAAAAGAGTAATAGCAAATAAGTATGGGAGTCATCCAGTGATTGGGTTTCAGTACCCCTAAGGGACCTTATGGGTAAGTCTGTGGAAGGGAATATTAAATTCATTTGACCCCTTTAAAGGGGTTTGATTTGAACTGGGTGATAGGGAGGACTACAAATTTGAGGAGGATATGGAGATTCCCCTATTAGTCTCTAATTCATGGTTGATTCTCTATTGCTTTGCCTCGAGGCACTTGGGTTAGTGATTTTGTTTGGAGATGCCGTTCAAATGATACTTGATTGGGAAATTGTCTTGGTTGTCTATTTATTATCTCTTTTACATGAGGTATCTGTAGGAGTGGGTCCAGATGTATGGAAATGGAAGTGGGATTGGATAAAAATATCTTCTTAATGAGATGGTTTTGTGATTTCCCTGTGGCTAATGGCATGAAATTTGAGTTGTGTAATATGTAAGTCGGGAGCTGAACTGGTGGCATACTTGTTACTGTGTTGTGAGGTGGCATGGCAAGTTTGAGCTTTCTTTTTGTTGGAATTCAATATTTCTTGGTCCTTTCGGGTAAGTTAATTGGTGGCACTAGACCATTGGGTTGAAGAAAGAGTCAAGATTGACATTCTATTTGGTTGAATTTTCTCATCAACTATTTTTTTTGATCGGTAAATGTGTATTTTATATAAATAAAGAGAAAAAAACGTGCAAGTATATGAAAATAAGTACAAGTATGTCTACTGACGTCAAACCTAACTAATCCCAAAATGGCCCCCAATTGCTATCAAATTCTTCAAAAAAAATCCCCTGAAATTCCTTGTAAGAAGAAACCCAATAGAAAATAAGGGACAAGATTTTTCCAGCCAATCTCTCGACTGAAATCTCCTTGCTGTAAAAAATTCTGCCATTCTGCTCACTCCAAATAGACCAAAGAATCGCCGTCGGGCACATGTTCCACAATATATCATTTTTTCTCCTTCCTTCCCTCTTCCCTTTCCAACCCGGACTTTCTATTGCACCTTTAAGCTCCTTCGGCATGGCCTAACACAATCTAAATCTTGAAATGACGACTTCCCACAAATACTGGGCGTAATCACAGTGCAGAAAAATATGAGAAGAAGTCTCTCTTCCCTCTTACACAAACAACATCTAGAGGCCAAATGCCAACCCCTACTTCTTAAATTGTCTAAGGTAAGAATTTTGTCCTCGACTGCTGTCCACAAAAAGAAAGAGATCTTGGACGGTAAACCAGCTCTCCAAATCAACTTCCACGGTCCAAACCTCGCCACACCCACCTTTAAAGAGTAATACATCGACCTAACCGAAAACATCCCATCTTTAGACCAAAACCATGATCTAGCATCTCCTTCTCCACTAACTCTTACAGAGTTAATATGCTCCAATAGGTCCACTACTTCCTCCACCTCCCAATCTAATAAATTCCTCTTGAAGTTTAAATCCCATCTCCACCCCGTATCTTCAAAGACCAAATAAACCTTCACCCAAGCGTCAATATTAGAGGCTATTGCCGCCACTCTTGGATATCTATATAATAGTGCAATGTCCCCAGTCCAAATATCCTTCCAAAATTTAACCCTATCTCCCACCCCTACCTTATATCTCACTCCTTTTTGGAACATTCCTTGATAACTGTATATAGCTTTCCAAAAACCAGTCTCGTGGGTGCTTCTACTTGCTCTAGAGTTCCATCCCCTTGCCTCCACATCGTATTTACAACTAATAACCGTCCTCCAAGGGCTCCCTCCCTCCAAACCGAATCACCACAACCATTTAGCCAAAAGAGCACCATTAACACAAGTTAGACCTCTCAGCCCCAAACCCCCCTCTTCCTTTCCACAACATACTTGAGACCGCTTGATTAAATGGTATTTCTGCCCTTCCTCATTGCCTTTCCATAAAAAATCTTTTTGAATCTTTTCAAGTCTCTTCGCCACCGCAGTAGGATTCTTCAACAAAGACACAATACGTGGGAAGACTAGAAAGCGAATTTTTTTTAAAATTAACCTCCCTCCTTTAGATAAGTATCTTGTCTTCCATGCCGCCAATTTCTTCTCCGACCTCTCTATCACTTTATTCCAAATCTCTTTGGTTTTATAAGTAGCTCCCAAAGGAAATCCCAAATAAGAGGAAGGAAGACCTCCTATCTTGCACCCCAACCATCTAGCTATCTGAGCCAGATTATCAATATCCCTGACACCAATCAGCTCTGACTTTATTAGATTAATGTGAAGGCTTGAAACAGCTTCGAAACACAAAAACACACATCTCAACGCCCTCAAATCAGTCTGGCTGGCCCTGCAAAGAATCAGAGTATCGTCTGCAAATTGCAGATATGAAATGCTAGGACCAACATCCTCCCTAAGTATTCCACCACCAAAAGAAAAAGAAAGGGGGAAAGAGGTTCACCTTGACGAATACTTCTAGAACCGTTAAAAAAGCCCACCGAAGATCCATTAACCAGCACAGAAAAGACTGGAGTAGATATGCAGAACTTAATCCATGAAATCCACTTGGCTCCAAAGCCCATTCTTCCTAAGATGTAAAGGAGAAACTCCCAATTAACATAATTGTAATGCTTTCTCCATATCCACCTTACAAATCAGCGCCTTCTCCTTCCTCTTCAAAACTGAGTCTATACATTCATTTGCAATCAATACTCCATCCATAATTTGCCTCCGTCCCACAAACGCAATCTGGTTAGAACTAATGAGTCTCCCAATCACCTTCTTAAGCCTATTGGACAACACCTTAGCGATTATCTTGTACAAGCTCCCTACAAGGCTAATAGGGAGCGAAAATCCCTAATATCCAAAGCACTCTCCTTCTTGGGTATGAGCGCTAAAAAGGTAGAATTAACACTTCTAACCACATTACCTTTTGTAAAAGGTTTTGCAAAGACTCCTAACACTGCTTATAGAAGGCTAAAGAGAATCCGTCCGGACCGGGAGATTTATCCCCCTTTAACTCCTTAACAGCCCCCTTCACTTCCTCCTCGGTGAATTCTATCTCCATCTCCTTTGCCACCACACTAGAAATGCTCTTTACCCTTAAACCGTCCATCTTTGGTCTATATCCCGCTTCATTTGTAAATAGCTTCTTATAAAAACCTTCCACAGCTTTCTTGATTCCTTCCTCTTCTATCCATTCCACTCCGTTCACCGCCCATTTCTTAATTGTATTGACCCTATTCCTCGCACTCGCCATCTTGTCGAAAAATTTGGTATTTTTATCTCCTTCTCTTAACCATAATGCCTTTGACTTCTGCCTCCAACTAATTTCCTCTAATTTTGCCACCCTTTCATACCCCTTTTTAAGGTTTTCTCTCTCCATCCTTTCTGGTCTGCTCATCTCTCCATTGTCTTCTACCCCATCCAAATGCTGTATTTTATCTAATAACTTTCCTAACCTATTCTCTACCCTCCCAAACTTCTCCTTGTTCCATTTCTTGATAACCTCCTTCAACAGTTTCAATTTCCTACAAAACACAAAAATAGGAGACCCTGCCACTTGGAAGCTATCCCACCATTCTTTAACCAGCCCCACAAACCCTTCTTCTTCCAACCACATATTTTCAAATCTGAACGGACTCCTTCTGTCCACCCTGACCTCATTTAGTAGCAAAATTGGCATATGATCAGATGTTGAACTAGCCAAAGAGACCGCTTGAACTTCTGCAAATGCTTCCTCCCATTAGTTGAAATTAAAAATCTGTTGAGCTTTGAACTAATCTGGTTCTCTTGATTATTTGTCCAAGTGAACTCTGTACCCAACAACGGAACATCAATTAAAAGATTCCTATCAATGAAGTCTATAAAGCTACTCGTATACGCATCCAATCTGACACAACTGGATCTCTCAGAACAAAATCTAGTAACATTGAAGTCTCCTCCTATACACCATGGGATGTCCCACCCCCTCCTTTGCCTCTCCAACTCCTCCCGCAAAACCTGAAGAAGAGGATGGTTATTAGGACCATACACTGTAGATATCATCTTTAGATTCCCCCCATTCACCCCTACTCCTTCAACACCACTGAAATAGAGTATGTTCTAACCTCCAAATGGATTAATTGAAACAATTCTTCCTTCCAAGCTAATAACATCCCCCTTGAAGCCCCCAAAGCTGATTTAAACACTCAATCCACTCTCCTATGACCCCATAGTTGAAGCATTACTGACTTATCCACAACATCCATTTTAGTCTCCTGAAACATTACTATATCAGTCTTCCACTCCCCCGTTGCACCTTTAATCATCACCCTCTTATCCTTATTTCCCACCCCTCACATTCCAGTTCAAAATTTTTATCTTCATCAAAAACCTGACTTCCTCCCTTTCTTCCTTGAGCTCCCACCTGGAGGATCCCCTATCTTTTTACAAGGACTGATTGGAGTTTTCAAATTCCAATTCAGCTTTTTTAATTCCCTCAAAACTTTTTTGTTACTCCTTATCTTGTCCATGTGTCTTTTTTCTATAGCTGTAAATAGCTCAAAAGCTTGAGCCTCGAATCCTTCCCAAGAAACTCCCATAAAACCCCCAAATCGAGAAATCATCTTCAACACCCATTCAGGCATTCCCTCAAAATCCTCATCCCCACAAACTGACGGAAAATCCACTAACAATTCATCTAATTCTCTGTTCTTCACTTGAAGATACTCTGATTTTGAGCAACAAGCTAACGGAACAGGTCCTATCACTTTTTTGTTTCCAAAAAATTATCTTCACCTGTAACTTCCTCTTCTCTGAACCCCTCAGGTAAACAAATAAGGCTAGAACTAAACCCTTCCTCTGACCCTGAGCAGTCCTCCTTTACCCTCTCCCTCAACTTCCGGTCCCTTATTGGCATGTTATAGTAACTCCCTCCTTCGGCTAACGAACTGACCACCAAATCCCCTACTGCTGTGAAATCATCCTCTGAAAACCTTTGAGTAGCAGAAAACAGAGAAGGGGAAGGAAACTCTGACAGAGATCTAACTTTCCGCCTCATTTTCTCGGGCAGCTCGCTGTCCAAAATCACCACTTCCTGGATCTTCGAAACTCCCTTTCTGCCTTCCGTCATTTTCTCCGATTAGCAGTTTAACCCAAATCTTCTGGTATGGCTCGATCCCGATGTTGCCGCACCTCCCGCCACCTGTAAATCAACCTCTGTTTCTATCTTCTCCACCCTTTCAACTTCTCCTAACGCCTCCTCCGATCCTTTCTTCACCCCTATTAGATGAACCTTCTTTGCTGAGCTCGTAAATTCCCATTTCGCTTCAAATCTCTTTGAAGCTTTTGTGCCGACATGCCTTTCATTGTCGTCAACCCTCTCTTTACTGAGAAGAGCTAGTCTCTCGTCCTCCCCTCCTCTCTTAAGAAGTCGGACTGGCTCAGGGTGAATAGGGAAAGGCCTCATCTCCATTCTCCCAGACGGATCCAGGCCCAGCGTCCCAGGTCATTCATTAAATGATGAAATTGAGACCTCCTAATGGGCCCTGACTTGCCTGGCCCATCGAAAGAAAAGCCTGACCCCCTCGGTCTGACCATCACCCATACGTGGGCCGGATCCACCTCCTTTTTTATGGGTATCCATACCGCCCCTTTCTCCTGATCGAACGCCAGCTGCCATCCACCAGCCTCTCTCCCGTATCCCAAAGACATTTGAATTCAAAATCTTCTCACCTTGAGCCCCACCACCGGTCTCTACTTGTTTCCCCTTCCCAAGTTGGTCCACCACATCCCTCCTAAAGAAATCCCTATTGAACACCACGTGCCTCCCTACCTTCTCTCCCCTCCACCTCATCATCTTCCTTCTTCAAACCACTTTTGCTGGCTAAACCAGCATGAGTAAAACCAGAAGCTGTTTCCGGCCTACACCTACGAAGGGGGTTTTTCTTCCCACCAAACCACACACTGAAAGGACTCGAGGTCATTTCTCAGGAACAAATAACACTTCCTCTTCCTCCACGGCGGTTTTCTCACTTGCAAGTGTATCCATTGAAGCTTCGTTCTATTCTCCGTCCTTGCGTCCGAGTGAACAAAACTGCCACACAGCTCCCCTAAGGTTTTGAACACGTTAACCGTCCAAAGATGTAGAGGTACTCCCACTAACCTAACTCAGATCAGTCATCCTGCACTCCTTCCGGCTCACACCCCAAACTCGGACGCCACCAGTCCAGCAACAAATAAAAAGGGCCAAAGTGTCTGTTACCTTTCTCCAAAACCTCCCTCGCTTCTTCCTTAGTCTTGAAGGTGAATAAAAATAAATAAACTGAAAACCCATTGATTCTTACATCCTTGCTCCCTTTCCATTCCTTCTTCACCCATTCCCTCACCTCTCTGATTTGGGGACACTCCTCCTCAAATCTTCCCACCAGGCAGCGATCCAGAATTTCTACACTGATCGACAAATCTTCGCCATCACATCACCGTATCAGCCGATTCCTCGCTTCTAGGGCTGGATGGAACCTGGCCCCATTGCTTCCTTGCTACCTCCTCTAATGGCGACCTGGTCCGGACGAGCTACAACATACTTCTGATAAGTGATTCCAGGTGAAGCATGTTGACCATTGATCATGGTTTCAAGGATCGGCCGATACCGGTGCGTACTGGCCGGTCCGGACCGGGACCGGTCCGGTTCCAACCCGCGATACAAGCCTTTGTATCGCCGGGTTATGGATTGGCGGTCCGGTGACCAGTTCCGGCATTCCGACGACCGGTCCCTCCGGTCCAGCGTCCGGTAACCCCGGTCCGGCGACCGATACCGCCGGTCCGGCTACCGGTCCTGTCGATCCCACCGGTCCTGCGACCGGTCTTGCCGGTTCGATGACCGGTCCGACGCCGGTCTGCAATTTTTAATTTTAATTTTTTTTTTTTTTGTTTTCTGTATCGGATCCGGACCGGAACCGGACGGGACCGGTCCGGCGACCAGTTCCGGTCTTTAATACCTTGCCATCGACCCCCGGACTGTCGATACCGATTCTCCGAATTAGGCATTTCTGTACATCCTTCCATCCGTTCCCATTTTTCCTCTCTGGGAAGCAAATACAGCTAGAGCTGCCTTGCCTTCTGATTTCCAAATGTTTGATTAATCTACAATTTTTGTTTCTCCTAACCTCCAACACCAACACCAACACCGAGAAAATAGTTCTTCTCGATCCTACGACGAATTGCTCCCTCTCACCCTTTAAACGCTTCTCTAAACCCTACACTATCCATTCACAATCCACCAACGGTACCATGATATCCACCACCCTCTTCTTGAATCTCTCGGTGAACCTCAATGCTTCTCTTCCGCTGAAGTTCTTCCTTTCGAATTCGAATCTCTTTGCTTCCACCATGAGCACCGTTTTCGAGTTCGAGTTCAAGTTCGCTTTTGCTATGAATGTTGTTAACCTGAAAAGAACACGTGAAGGAGTGTAATGTGGACACTATGATAACTGTCAAAGAAGGACTTTTATCTTTACTTTTCCATTGGGCGGGCATTCTTCCGAAACATAGGTTTTTCAACTAATTGGGGTGTATTTTTTGTGTAAATAGTTTGGTTGTATACTTAGATCTTATACATTTTTTATTTTTCTTTTGCTCTTCCTTATAGATATAGTTTTATAATTTCTTTACTAACCAAGAAAAAAACTGATGTGTTTTGTACTTGTTACTCAAAAACATTAAAAAATGGAAGATACACAAACATTTAAATATTGTCAATTCTATGTTTATTGGCATCACAGTGTTTTGCTTGTAATTGTTAGAGTGGTATTATTATCATGGTTCAAAATATCGTATCGAGGTGGCGTATCGGTCGGCCCGAAAACGGATACGTATCGAGTATCGACACAGAT
>JAUPMG010074621.1:0-13047 GCA_031762675.1 Pachysandra terminalis
TAGTTACTTATATCTTACTAGAACTGTTAGAACTTCCGCTTGTGAATCTAATTTTGTTAGCCACACCCGTAGAGATAAGGGGTGAAGGTTGTATTTGAACTGGAAAACCTACGTAATCAGGAATTTCTGGTTCGGGTCGTGACATTATTGTGATTACTTATATAGTGTTCCTTACTATTATCTTGTTTTTAAATCTAACGTTTTTTGTTGCAAAAAGAAATCCTTGTTGTGATGCTAGTTTCCGATCAAGGTGGAAAGTTATGTTGTTTTCACCTCAATGAGATACACATAATTAATTGTCAGTAGCATAGACTCAACACTGGTATCTTCCTGGACATTTTTAGTGACAATGTTGTAGTTCATATCACATGCTTAAGTTCAAAGATCAATACCGTCTCCCTCCATTATTGGTACTTACTAAAACCGTTTCATTATTCTTTTTTTACCAAATATGCTCTGATTTGCTTCTATATTTTTTAAATCGTCGTGCATTTAATGCTAATGTCTGTCTTGTCATTATTTGAGTATGTTGATTACTGTAGTGATCGTAATTACAAAAGGGTGGTTCTGATGTTCCTACTGGAACTGCTATTGCACTTGTAGCTGCTTCTTTCATCTTTAACAAAGTCAGATCCTTCTTACTTAAATGTTCTTGTTAGAAGAACCATCTGGGTAAAGATTTATTTTTATTCTTTTTTCCTTTTTTTTTATGATTTTATATCAGTCAATTTCTTTCCCTATAATCTCATGAATGCAACTTATCTCATCAGTCTATTTTTCTTTGTTTCTTTTTTTTATGTTAGTCAATTTTTATACGTTTTCTCATATTTTTTTTTTATATTTTAGTTGATTTATGAGTTTAGGTTGATTTTTATTGCATTGGAGTATTCGATCCAACAATATCACATTTGATTATATCCAAAATATTCTTTTATATGTGACTTTCAACATTTAATGCTTTAGCTATGTAGTTTCGAACTGCTTCTTGGCAGGTTACTTATATCTTCCCTTGTCTTACTGAAAGTTGTTAATGGATGAGCCTTGCCTATTTATTGTGCAGGTTTTGGAGAAGACGCAATTTGGTAGTAAATCTAAAAGAGATTGTTGGCACACGGAATTGCCAAGGGCAAGCGTTGGTATAGGAGTCATAGAGAAATTGAAAGTGAAGAAAGGACATGATGTGGTTTGGCAAGGCAAATGCTCTGGTACAGTGTATGTTTTTATTTTCAGATGAGGAGTTGTTTATATATTATAAGTTCTTTTAAAACATAGCTGGGTTCTAGCGAGCGTCTCTGGAGGTAAGTTTGGAGTTCGAATCCCACTAGAAGCACTCGTGGCCAGGGGTTTACCGTAATTGCTCCTGCCCTGAATGTGGATTAGTCCCACACCCAAATGAGTGTGGGGACACCACATGGATAAGACCAAACAAAAATTTCTTTAAAACATACCATGCACACAAGGGAATATCGTAGAATTGACCTCTTTCTCTATCTCTAAACATAAACACATATTTATATGTATATATCTGTTTATGTGTATCGACACGTGTGTGTGCTATCTGGCCCTTGTTTCTTATACATATTCATATGAATGTTCAGGTTTGCACACACCAATCCATTGCATTTTGATCTATTCCAAAGTGCTGTAAGATTTCAGGGGGAAGTAGTTACTATGACGGGTGCACTTCTCGGAAGTAAAGCAAAAACTTCTGGAGGACAAATCTGTGGAAACATGACATCAGGAGGGACTGAAAGCATACTATTAGCTGTGAAATCATCACGTGACAATATGAAATCAAAGAAAAGGATCACAAACCCTGAAATGTCAGTTTGGTTCCTTTTCTTTTTATTTTGTTAACAATCTATTTTTAATGCGCGGAATGATGTATAAATGAATCTTTTCTCAATAATATGATTGCTTTTGAGATTTTTCATCAAATTAGGTAAGAAAAATTCAAATTTAGCATGCTTTCCCCCTATCCCTCCTTTCCTCTATATTCTTATAAATGCCACATCGGGCATTTTTTCCCCAACATATTCATGTTTTGTTCACTACCTTTGAATTCATTTCAGATTGTTGGATCTGCACCAGGGTTTCCGCATGGAGTAATTGACCCCATTAAAGTACGTGTTATTTGTTGGCTGTGATGTTATTTCGAATTTCTTTACGTTTTGGTGCCTGTTATAAATAAAGCGGTCCTTTAAGATTCTGTATCTAACTGGTATGACATGTTTATTTACATAGGATCTTGGTGAACTGAAATCTAAGTTTGAAATCTGTTTCCATGTTGACCTCTGTCTTGGTGGTTTCGTTCTGCCTTTTGCTCGGAAGGCTTTTTGTACATTGTTTCGGATAATTTATTTCCCATTGCCTAAAGGGTTTTTGTACATTCTCATACACAGGACATTGAGTGATGGATGGAATTCTTGTGAGTCTATTTTGAATATCTCTTACATTACAAATTTACTCAGCTCCCGAATTTTAAGCTCGAAAAGATTAGGAACCTGTTTTAGATATGTTTGACATTACAAATTTAGTCAGTTCCCAGATTTTAAGATTCAAAAGCTTGAGAGCTTTAAATAGGCTGTCCGAAAGTATATGCAACAGAAGGACTCAAATGAACCATATATACTTAAGAACGGACTTGAATGAACAACATAAACCTATTTACATAAAATAATTTTGAACGCCTCCTTGATTTTAGTCATCAATGCTCATTCGAACCCATATCAGGATTGTCTGGGTGAGGCTGTTTGCATATATCATCCAAGGACAAGGCTAAATATTTATGGGAGCAATTCTCGTTTAAACCATCATTCTTATGGAAAATAGCTTATAATCGTTAATTTGGTTTGGTACCGGTTCTTGTCGATTATATGTTCGTGTCTAAGGCTCTTCAGTTAAAAACTGACCTTGTAAATTACCTGATACTAGTCAGCCACTCATCTCAGTTACGTTAGATTAATTACGTTGACATTTAGACTCTAATTATATTTTTATTACTTATTTATTTATTTATTTATTTTTGAGACAAGTACATAAGAAAGACTATTAATTTAGAGGCACCCACGTGCGTAGTACGTGGGGCAAAACTAGTTATGTACAAACGAAAGTGGCGACTTATGTACAAAGTAACCGATCGTTGTAAGAGGGTCCATAGTCTAATACTCTAAATAGTAGGTGAGGAAGGGTAAATTCTATATTTTACCTTGGGGTATCTTTCGAGATTATGGAAATTTCTAGAAAACGTCGAACATTTAAAAAGAATGATCATTTATAATCGACACATAGCTATTCTATAATTACTCCAAGAAATTACATTTATTTGACGTAATGGTTACCAAAATTAAAGGGTAAAATGGTCAACCACGGTCTGTCTATTTTCCCCTTCAAAACGCATGTCGAGACGAGGCGTGCCCAATCATGTGAGCCCCCCTCGTTCGCTTTCCCAAGCGTTAAAGACTGCGAACCACGCTAGATACCACGTAAGACTATTGCCACGTCCGCATCTACATCATAAAAATAAATCCAGCCAACGTCTTGTATATTGCCAGGTCAACATCTTACGTGGAAAACAGGAAAGAGGAGAGAGAGAGAGAGAGGCTGAGGTGAGTTGTCATTTTCGGATGCCTCACAGTCCTTTAAATAGACGGTGTGAACGCCTTTCACTGGTTTTCTTCACTGAAGGGTTTTTGTTTTTGTGCTGTTGTCGCCAGAAACCGCTTCGAGCGGTATTCCGGTGGGATTTGTAGCGGTTTCCAGGTAAATGCCAGTGGTTTACTGGTTATTTCCTCGCTAGAAACTGGATTTCGTTGGCTGTTATCGTTTAGTGATTTCGTTTTCCATATCAGTTCTCGATCTCCGACGATCTGATAATTTTTTTTTTCTTTTCCTTTTTGTGGTTCTACTTGCTTCGTTGCAGATCATCGTATATACACAACTAGGTTTTTCTCAGTACTATTTGCTTGATCAGGAGCTAGGGTTTGAGTTTTGTTGTAAGGTGATCAAATCTTCTATAGATTTTAGGGTTTGTGGAGTTTTTTGTTTTTCTGTTTTGTTTTTGATTCATGGTTAAGTGAGAATGGCCATTGTGGTGTTGAAGAGTGCTGCGAACTGTGATTTTGCAGCGAGGTTGGTGTTTATTACTGTGTTGACGATTTGTGGCTATTTTATCTTTCTGTAGTATTAATATTAGTAGTAGTGGTAGTAGAAGTGAACAGGTTTTGTATACTGTTGATGGTGTCCGATCTAGATGTTTCTAGCTCTCTAAATTGTCTTGTTGTCTTCTTCTTCTTCAACTTCCTCAGCATTTGGGGTTTAGAGGCTATTTCTAGGGTTTCGTTTTACTGGTTTGACTAATTGTAGTGAATGCATCTGTATTGGAATTTTTCTTTACAAGTGTCATAAGAAACTGACATGGAAGTGTCTAGTGTGCTTTTTGTTTCATATTGTTCATTATAGTGAAACTAGCAAGATCATTGGTGGTTTCCGATCTGGTTTTTCGCCTTTTCGCCCTTCGGTTCTGATTTTTCTAATGATGCTGATTATATTTTTGGCTCTTTTGTGTATTCTATATTCTAACGATGCTGATTATATTTTTGGCTCTTGTTTGTATTCTTATATTGCTAGCTAGTTGTTTATGCATCATCTGTTAGCTGTTGGATTGTGAATCAAACACCAGGCCTTGTTCTTTTCGTTTGTCTGTTTGGACCAATCTTTGTGTGTTTTTTGGTGCCTTTTTTCAATGTTGCATGAAGCTTTTATGTTTCATCTTTTGAAGGTCTCTGTATATTTGTAAACCACATCTGCATGCTTATGTTTTGCGTGAAGATATCGAAAATATTGGTCTGATACTGATATGGGACTGAATTGGCATATTTTACTTGGTATTAGATGAATTACAAAATTCCTCTTTCATTTGTTTGTTTCCATATTTAGTTATTTGTCTTGCTATTACACAGCCTGTGGAATTTTTGATGAATGATCTTGGTTACGCTCTTTTTTTTAATTACAATTCTATTTTTTGTTTTATTGGAGTTATTCTTGGGGTTTGCTTGATAGTAAGTATTAAGGATTTTTGTTTGCAATATTTTGTTTGTAGTCTTAGCATGGCTTTATCCCTGTGATTTGTTGCTCCTGTTTGAATTTTGAGTTGCCACTGTCAAATGTTCTATCTAATATTTGTTTGGTTTTGTAGATTATGCATATATTTATATTTTGAATTACCCAAATGTTAGTTCTAGTGATGGCATATATTTGGAGTCTGATATTTGTTTTCTGGATTACTAACATTCTATGCGAGGGCTTGAAGTAAAAAGCTCGAGCTTATGTCTGCTTGATCTCTGGAACAATTGGAATACCCTTTTGTGCAATCTTTCCCTGTGCATTGTTGACTTAGAAATGAGATACAACGGCTCTAATGGGGTTTAGGGATTGAGTGGATGTGAGCTCAATCTACTGAATCATCACCCTAAAAATTGTTGTTCCGAAATCTTATTGATGTTCTGTTGCAGTTATTATCATGGTGAGAAAGAGGAGAACTGAACGTCCTGGTGGCAGTGAGAGTTCCGAGGCTCAAGAAACCAGTGCTAGTACAGGCCGGGGTACTCAGCATCCAACCGAGAGGGCTCCACCAGCACAGCAGGGAGTTGGAGGAGGAGGGGGCTACCAAGGAGGAAGGGGTTGGACGCCCCAGTCTCAGCAAGGTGGTCGTGGGGCTTATCCTGGTGGAGGGTATCCCCAGGGACGTGGTGGGTATCAACCTCGTGGTGGGATGGCACCCCAGCAATATGCTGGCCCACCTGCTGAATATCTGGGACAGGGGGCTCAGCAACGTGGAGGAATTCCACCTCAGCAAACTGCTAGTACTATGCCTGAATCTAGTGGGAGGCGCCGTGGTGGTAGTAGTGCGGCTGGTGGTCGTGTCGGAGGCCCGTATTCTGGTGGCCCTTCAAGTTTACCAGATCCCGAGCTGCACCAAGCAACCCAGGCTCCAGTTCAAGCTCCGGTAACCCCTCAGCCTATGCCATCTAGTCAAGCTAGTTCGTCTCAGCCACCTGAGCCAAGCCAATCACAACTATCACAACAGATTGAACAGCTTTCCATTGAGCAAGAAGAGACTTCCAGCCTCGCAATTCAACCTGTGGCTCCATCAAGCAAATCTATGAGATTCCCTTCTCGACCAGGTAAGGGTAGCAATGGGACCAGGTGTATTGTCAAGGCGAATCACTTCTTTGCTGAGCTACCTAACAAGGATCTGCATCAGTACGATGTGAGTACCCTCTCCTTTTTTTTTTTTTTTTTTATCTTTATCTCCATTTTTTATTCTACCATTCATTGTTAAAATGCACATTGATTGCTTACACCAGGTTTCAATTACTCCCGAAGTTACTTCACGGGGTGTGAACCGAGCTGTGATGGAGCAGTTAGTGAGGTTGTATAGAGATTCACACCTTGGAAAGCGACTTCCTGCTTATGATGGTCGAAAGAGTCTGTATACTGCTGGCCCATTACCTTTTACTTCAAAAGATTTCTCAATTACTCTGGTTGATGACGATGATGGCACGGGTGCTCCCAGGTTTTGTCGATATCTCTTCTAGCACTTCTACTTTGCACATTTCCAATTTCCTTGTTCTATTTTTCTGTTTCTGTTTCATGATTCATTGTTTCTTATCCAGAAGAGAGAGGCAATTCAAAGTGGTCATTAAATTGGCTGCGCGTGCGGACCTGCACCATCTAGGATTGTTTTTACAGGGAAAGCAGGCAGATGCACCTCAAGAGGCTCTTCAGGTTCTAGACATTGTTCTACGTGAATTACCTACTTCTAGGTACTTGGTAACGATCCTTTGGTTTCTGTCATGCTGTACACATTTATTTTTGATATACTGGTTTCAAATGTTTTATTATGTGATCTATGTTAGATACACTCCTGTTGGCCGATCGTTTTACTCGCCTAATCTAGGCAGAAGGCAAACACTTGGTGAGGGTTTGGAAAGTTGGCGTGGTTTCTATCAGAGTATACGTCCCACTCAGATGGGATTGTCATTGAATATCGGTAAGGTCAATAATACTGAGAAGTGCCAATTTCTGTGTGTTCGTGTATTTTGCTGATCTACTCATTCTATTTGGAGTTCTACTTTTGGGTGGCATGTCTTAGGCCTATTGAATTGTGTTTGCCTTGTGTTTAAATTTTTTGTGCCAACTTGTTCATTCCTATTATTTTATTTTATTTTGTCATTATCTAGTTCTGCTCTCCTCTAATGTTATTTCTACAGGTTTAAATTTAGACAGAATCCATGTTAAATAGAACTCATTTCAACCAAATACTTGGGATTTCCAATACTAAGTGCTCGTTGATGATGCAGATATGTCCTCTACTGCTTTCATTGAACCATTGCCTGTCATTGACTTTGTCACTCAGCTATTGAATCGAGATGTTGTAGCTAGACCATTATCTGATGCTGATCGTGTTAAGGTTTGCTTTATTATTCCTTGTCTGGTTCTTGATTAGTTGCTTTTTGTCACTTTGAATCTTCTGAAGTGTTTCATCATATTTCCTTCTGTATGTGTGTTGCATTGTTTTTCCTAAACTGGTTATTATAATTTATGAACTTAGTTTTAGTTGACATTCTATCTTGAAGTTTGACTTGTCTTTTTCTTCCTTTCTCTTACCTTGAGGAGATCGGTTTTTTTTTTTAATGGTTGAAATTGAGTTTTGTGCTCTATTGCTGATTTTCTGTTATCAATTCTCATGTGACATATATGTCAAATCACATCTCTGCATATTTGATGGGTTAGTGGTGTTTTGGCAGATTAAGAAAGCTCTTAGGGGTGTGAAGGTTGAAGTTACACATCGTGGAAATATGCGTAGGAAATATCGAATATCTGGCTTAACATCGCAGGCAACACGAGAGCTGACGTAAGGGTCAATATTTCTGTATCATCTTTTTTTTTTTTTTTTTTTTTATTTTATTGATTTAAGGGTAAATTACATTAACACCCCCTTAGGTTTGGCATAATGGAAACAAGTACTCAAACCTTGGCCATTACAACCAATACCCTTGTGGGGCCAAACTAGAGGGGGTCTAAAGATGGAAAATCTGCAAAAAAATCCAAACCAGAGGGGGCCAAGAGGTCTAAAGATGGAAAATCTGCAAAAAGTGTCCAAACTAGAGGGGACCAAACTAGAGAGTGTTTAATTGAAATGGGTTGTTTGACCATAATATACCCCTTTGTCAATCATTAAGTTTAAGTTTGCTTAAAAGATGGAAATTCAAATGACTGATTTATCTCATAAATAATAAAAGATAGTTAGGATTTCACAATTCTTTATGTTACGAAGATTCTTCTTCCTTAGAAGAACCGGTTCATTGAGTAAGGTGTATATAAGCCCATTTTCATCTCTTTAAAATGCAGATATAAGCAACAAGCAAATATTCTGTTACTTTGATGACCTTACTAATGGAAGGGGCTTATTGTAACATAGTTTCAAACTATAGGGGAGGTGTTTGTGATGGCCAAGGTTTGAAGGGTACTTGTTGCCATTATGCCAAATCCAAGGGGGTCTCAATGTAATTTACCCTAGATTTAAACAGTCTTTTGTGTCAACTAATTACTTTTTGGAGTATTTGTAATTATTATACTACTATTACTGACATGATCCGTTCATTTTTTACATGTGAATTTTGATAGTTTCCCAGTTGATGAAAGAGGCACAATGAAATCTGTTGTTCAATATTTCCAAGAGACCTATGGTTTTGTTATTCAACACACGCAATGGCCTTGTCTTCAAGTGGGGAATCAGCAGAGGCCTAATTATCTACCAATGGAGGTCAATACAATACATGAAAATATTTTTGTGTTGCCTTATTTTATATTAATTTACTTGATAATCAGTTATAAATGTATCCAGGTTTGCAAGATTGTTGAAGGCCAAAGGTATTCAAAGAGGTTGAATGAGAGACAGATTACTGCTTTGCTTAAGGTGACATGCCAGCGTCCTCGTGATCGGGAGCTTGACATTATGCAGGTCTGTAATTGCTCTGTCTGTGGTATTTTATGGTTATCTCATTGTGTTTATTCTCAGTTTATTGTAATGTCCAATGTTGCTTATTAAAGTTGAGATAGTGGTGCCTACGGTTTGGCCTACCATTGCACAGATTTTTTTGATGTGATCTTATTTGGTTCAATTTTCAAGGATACTTCCTTGGTATATACAGAACTTGACAATAACTGTTATTGGATTTTACTTCGAATTTTGTTTTAGTAGAAAGTCTATTGGAGCATTTTTTCTTTACGAATTCATTTGGAACTTATCACATTGTCATTATATTCTGTCATTCCATGCTTTGCTTCATTCCAATGTGGTTCAGAATATTCTGAGAATATTCTTTTACAGATTTTTTTCCTCGTCTTTGTAGTGGCTAAAGAGGATACATCTTCCTTTTTCTTTGAATATATATTTTTGTATGTTTTGATAATCTTATTACAAATGTTACGCCAAGTCTGTATTTGGAGTCCAGATTGTTATGTCACATTATGAGCTTGCCTTGGTGAAAAGCATTCTGAAAGGCACTCTTCAAGTTTTTAGAGAACTACTCCTACCCATAGTGGGGCATTTATACCTTCCTCTCTGTTTCTATTTATTTATTTATTTATTCGCATTGTATATCGGCACATCAAATCTACCATTGCAGCATCAATTTCAAATTTTTTCCAAAAGTATGTACCAAAGGATCATAAAAGATAATTAATATGTTGTGTTACGTATTTACTAGAAATACCATTCACCTTTAAATGGCGTGTATTGTGTATTTGCCTCTTTTAAAATGGTTTGTTGAAGTGATTTTACCATTTTGGTATTTGTAAAAGTTGTTTTAGTTGGACAAACTATTGTCTTCAGTACCAAGGTTCGCCATGTCGATGTCGCCAGGTGGCATCGGCTACATGTCGGCGACATGGTGTAATAAAGGGGAAATGTGGGGAAACCATGGATTTTTGTCCCAAACTTTAAACATGGCTAACTAAGGCCTAAATGCATGCAAATACATAAGAAAATGCAAAAAGAAAAAAAAAATGGCTTACACATTAAAAGTCATTACTTGAAGGGGGTTAACTTACACGCTGTCGGGTCTGTAAGCTGTAAAAAAAATTCTACATCTAATTAAGCCAAACTAAAAGTGAATATAAGTCTTCAAAAGATACATAAAACTAAAAAGCAAGTGCCATATCTATGAGGGGGAAAATGGAAATATGGGGGAAATCTGGGAAAATCCGGAAATGTGGGGGGTTTTTGATGGGTTTTCCCCCCAAGTTTTAAACAACCCTAAGTAGCGTCTAAATACATCATAATACATAAAAAAAAATGCAAAAATAAATGTCGACCATTTTTTTTATTTTTTTAAAAAAAAGTTTAAAGAAATTGAAAAATTTCCCCCATGTCACCGACACATCGCCTACATGTCACCCATGTTGAGAGGCATGGGGGAATTATTGAAAAAAATTTGAAAATTTTCGCCCATGTTGCCGAAATCAGGGTAAAGTGATTTACACTGTTCAGTACTGAACAATTGCAGTTCCTTTTATTGATTTCCTTATTGTCTCTAGCTTTTTTCCATGCCTAAGCATTCTGACGTTCCTCCCCCCCCCCCCTTCATGCTTTTCCATTCAGACGGTTCATCATAATGCTTACCATGAAGACCCCTATGCTCAGGAGTTTGGAATCAGAATAAGCGAGAACCTTGCTTCAGTTGAAGCACGCATTCTTCCTGCACCTTGGGTAATAAAGTTATACTTTTTTTCTTTTAATTTTTTATTTCAATTATCCGCTTACCTCTCCCCCTCTCTTATAGTCATTCTGGATATAGATTGATGCCTAAAAAGTGGTTCATAATTGCTATGTATTTTGTGTACAGCTTAAGTATCATGATACAGGACGAGAAAAGGATTGCCTGCCACAAGTTGGCCAATGGAATATGATGAATAAGGTACTTTTCTGCTTTGGCGGTAGCTTGAAATCTTTGCAGTTTGGTTTACTAATTGAGTGTGATTATAATTTTTTTGTTTTGCTCCCTGACCAGAGTTTGATGAATTTAGTGATAAAACTTTAAGTTTTTTTGAGCTAGTATCATATGATTCTTGTTGAAATGTTCAATTTGTGAATAACATAGGAGGGTTAGTTGAGGGGATATTTTGTTCTATTGAGATGTGCATACATTAATGTTTAAAAAAAATGACTACAGCTATGCCAGTTAAGATGCATGCAATGACTGTTTTGCACCTAAAACCTATTTTGAAAATTGATTGCAATTGCCTAGTCTGATGATCATCTAAGAGGTATGTTAAATGATTGGATCAGTTGGTTTTGAAAGTCAATAATTTTTTATGGTTGGGTTTGTCAATGAGGCATTAGGAATATGGTATCTGCTACTGAACCATCCGATATGGATGTAGCACCCATTTTGTCTGACTGTATAACATTTTTTATGATTCTTTTTTAATGCTTTTTGATGCATTCAGACTACTCTTGAGTTTCTTCTTTCTGGGAGGATGTAATATTTGTTGGACTTTGGAATATAATAATATGATGTTGGCTGCTTTCCTCCAATGGATGACATTTTGAGTACTTGTTTCTAGTTGTTCTTATCCATCTCTGACATGTTAATGAATGCTAAACATGATGGATGGTCTGATGTGCTTCCAAGATCTGCATGGACACTCTTTGTAATTAGGAAGTCCTATTCTGTAATTGTTTTTTTAACTGAAGTTGTCTCCTTGTTTATATTAATATATTTTTCTTTTAATGCTTCATGTATGTGTTATTTTA
Organism: Pachysandra terminalis; assembly: GCA_031762675.1. Lineage (NCBI taxonomy): Eukaryota > Viridiplantae > Streptophyta > Magnoliopsida > Buxales > Buxaceae > Pachysandra > Pachysandra terminalis. Next base: position 11,825 of record JAUPMG010074621.1, read on the forward strand.
TTGGTCTAGTTGGGTTGATAGACAAATGACCCTTGTGTAGTCCAAATCCTTTCTTGGGTAATCTGTTATCACTGAGCTTTTTTTTTTTTTTATGACAATGTTTCTTTCTCCAACTGTAATCTTTTTTATTCTATGTTCTTTTGTTTAATCCTTAATGTTCTGAGGGTGAAAATGTATATTCTGTTTTGTTGTCTAAAGCTGCATGTTGTCAATTAAATGTTCCCTCTATATATCTCTATGGTTCTTTCTTTTTGCTGAAGTTGTATTATTTTATTTATATGTTTTTTGTTGTATCTTAATAAATGCTTAATTTTACTTTCATAATTATACAGTTTGAATGTCTGATTTTTTTTTTTTTCTCTTTAATAATTTTAAGTTGACTTTATGATATGCGAATGATGTGGTGCGACATAACCATTGGACTGTCATATTTTTCCTTCCCTTTTGATATTCAGATCTGTTTTATTGCAGAAAATGGTTAATGGGGGAACAGTGAGCAACTGGATGTGCATAAACTTTGCACGCAATGTGCAAGACAGTGTGGCCCGTGGCTTTTGTCATGGGCTTGCTCAAATGTGCTGTGTTTCTGGCATGGTATGGCGCAAATTGGCCTTGTGCACAATTATTGGAGTTTAAGGAATCTGATAGGTTATATTGATGTTATTTTCTGCCTTTTGCTGCTCATATATAGCTTTTCACTTCTGAGCCATTGTATTTGGATTTGTGTAGGCTTTTAGTCTTGAACCTATACTCCCACCTTCTAGCGCTCGTCCTGACCATGTTGATAGAGCCTTGAAGACTCGGTACCAGGATGCAATGAAAGTATTGAGGCCCCAGGGCAGGGAGCTTGACCTGCTAATTGTTGTATTACCTGATAATAATGGTTCTCTCTATGGTAAGCGATGACTATTTCTTGTGTCAATTTTTGCCACTTGTTTAGGAAAGTGGGTCTCATTGTGATATTATATTTATTGATAAGTTATAATCTGTTATTTTAATTCTCTGTCATTTGTCATTTTTGTTTATTCTCTGTATGTGCAGGTGATTTGAAGCGAATATGTGAGACAGATCTTGGACTTGTTTCCCAATGCTGCTTGGCGAAACATGTATTCAAAATGAACAAACAATATCTAGCAAATGTATCTCTGAAGATAAATGTTAAAGTTGGGGGGAGGAACACTGTGCTTATTGATGCATTGTCAAGGCGCATACCTCTGGTTAGT
>JAUPMG010074632.1:0-13047 GCA_031762675.1 Pachysandra terminalis
TGAGATTATGTCTAATTAGCTAGGCTAATTAGGCTTCCAATCTCGCTTAGTCTGGGATCTGGGATCGGGTCATTACATAACCATATATTCACACCCAAACCAGATCAAACCTAAGATGGAAATGGTGGTCACAACAACTTCGGAACACCAAGATTGACTCTATATGGTCAAGTCTTGCTTCTGGAATCAACAACAACAATGGCCGATGCCCCACACCATCCACCTAGGTAATCCTCCAAACAAATCCCATTTACTGTGAAAGTTACAAGGTCGTCGGTAGGGTCTTCAGTGGACCGAGGCCTACCGAAGGGCAAAAATGAACTAAAATTGGTTCTTTGTCGGCAGTGGCGTTGGTGGATCGACATCTGCCGGACTATGCGATTCTGGGTTCTCCTGGGTTTTTCTTTGGGTCTTAGAATTCAGATTTAGGTTATTAAATCCATTCTAAACCTCACAAATTCACTTCTATAACTCCGAAAACATAATTAAACATCCAATAAATCATTTAAAACCAATATAACAAGGATCTAAGCTTTTGATCATCGCTAAACACAAGCAATCATTCAAATCAAGAACTTGAGATATAGATTTCAATAGGAGAGCTATACTTATTCCAGCAACTAACTTGTGATGTCTTCCCTGTTGGGAATGGTTCATTGCATCTCTCTTTCTCCATCACCAGGCTGGAGAGGGGGGGTGGGAGAGCCTTCCCAATCCTAGATCCCCTTCGTTTCCCCTTTTTTTCTCATTTTCCAGAATTTTCCCTTCTCACCCTAATCTAACTTATTAATGAGGGTTTGGGATAAGGAGAATCACCTTTGTCTCCCCTACCCAACTAAAGCCAAATACACACACACACACACACACACACAAACACACACACACACACACACACACACACTTAGCATGCCCAAAGTTTCTGTATACTAATGCTATGGGCTGGTAATCTGACAATAGATGTGTTTGGCTCAGAAGGCCAATTTATAGGGTAAGGGGTCTTGCACTCCTTGTGGGAAATGTGGTTGTAATCATTCAATAGTTGTGGGTACTTTATACTTTGTTGGTTATTTTGTATTGATACGACTAAGGTTTTAATTTTCTTAGAGTTTTGCTGTATTGTTTAGTATGCTTTGTGTAACCATGACATTGGTAAAGTTTGTGATTGATTTGACAACTGCATCCAATGAGTGGATCCGAAGGTCAAACCCTTGCAAATCGTTGAGATCCCATATATCAGATTCGGGGCGTGACACAGGCCTCAAGCTAGCCAATGCACATCAGCAGGGCAGTAGCAAAACCAAATCAAGCATAACCTCAGCAAAAACCAACAGATTTCACCAATAGCAGCAGCAAAACACACACAAATTGGGTAGCACCAAAAGGCCTACAACAACATTACACCAGCACCTCATCATTTTACTCATAACTAGTAGCAGAAACAGACCACTAGTAGTAGGCCCCCACACCACTTACCACCCTCACCAAGATCAAACCCTGAATTTATAACAGGACAAGCCCCCACCTGCAAAAAGCAAGCAGTAATTGATAAATTTTTATCCCCTCTTAGACATCAACAATAGTTGTTTACTTAGTGAGGATTTTTCCTTTATTCCAAACAGTATAAATTTCACAAGAACTGCACCTAAGATGGGAAAGGATTCTATACTAGAGACTAAGAAGCTTAACAACTACAAAGAGATTTTCATTTTATACAAGAAATCATCCAGCTTTCCATAGTGCTGCAGAGATTGATTCTGATTCTGATATTTTGAGTTCTTTAAAGGATCATAGCCAGAGTTTGGAGGTAGATGCTCATCTACTCTTGATTGCTTCAGATAACAAGGTGGCAGCATTCCAAAGAAAATTATCAAACAAAAGTTGCAGAAGCGATCCATACAATCATCAAGTTCATTCAAGAAAGCAAAGACTTCATCCTCCTTTCTTCCAACATGGACTCCCATTGATAAGAGAGCAAGACAGGTATGTCAGAACTCTATTTAAGGGTAATGAAAGATATATTTACATTGTAGGAAGCAATTACACTTGACCATCTGCATACTCTTTAGAGTGATGGAAATGTTCATGGTGTGAAGAAAAGATTCCGCAATCAAGCATGAAATGGCAGGAATTGTTGTTATAATCAAGCTCCTGCATGTTTCTAACAGTATTATAGGTTCGCTTTAAATTCCTCCATTGTGAAGCACATTCAATCCATCCAAAAAATAAAATCAGTACAACCTATATTGACTTGGCTGATTCATTAAACCATTTTACGAAAGCTAGCATGCATTGGATTTGTTGCCAACCACTTACTCTAAAAGCTTAAGCTGTTAGAGAGTTGCACAACAATGTATATCAAATGGTTCAACAATACTCCCTCCCTTCCATGAACATTTCCATCACTCTAAAGAGTATGCAGATGGGCAAGTGTAATTGCTTCCTACAATGTAAATATATCTCTCATACCACCGGTCCTGGCTTTTTCTTTTGCTATTTTCATATGTGAGTACCAAGGTACGGCTAATGCCATTTGTGTCCGTACATATCATGTAACATTCTCCCCCCTTTTTATATACTTACCTTTCCAAAAAAACTGTAGGAACCACTAACAGAACTCAGATTTTTTATTTATTTTTGGTAAGGTAAGTAATTGTAAAAAAGAAAAAAGAAAGAAAGAGGAATGTACATAGCAGGCCTCCCACCAAGTAGAAGAGGCGACACCAGCCCACATCAGGCCACAAGTCAAAGAGCTACAACAATGAGGCCAACATAAGACCACCAAAACATTAAACAAAAACCTCAACAAACACACTATAGCAGTAAGGCATAACATCAATTGAACACAAACAACAGTACCGTGAGTACCCCAGCAACACAACAACAGCTAAGGGAAACCACCTGCCTCAGAAAATCAGCAACTGGTCTCAGCAACAACTGAGGTAAGACCACTCCAACATCATAGTAACAGCCACAACATGAATGCCTTAAACAACACTACAAGAAGATTTTAGATGAAAACAACAGATGGGGAGCAGAGACAGCACCAACAGTAGCAAATAGAGAGCACCAACAGGCCCCTATCATTGACAATCCCACCCAACAATACTAGTTGCATCAAAGCCCAGCTTCACAGGCCAACAAAAACTCATACCCTCAACCACAACTGCCTAGAGAAATTGGTCTGTAGGCCAACAAAACTCCTACCACCTCCAAACATATGCTGAGCCCAGCATACCAAAGGAATCCCTAAACAAAGCATTGCCAAGCATGGCAACAGCCAATAGAAAATATCACCAGCCTCTCCCTATCACCAATGGCAAACAAAACCATAATACACCACAACCACTACAAGATAGGATCAGCATCAGCTGCAGCAACAACTACTACAAACCAGCATACCACATATAGGAGTACACATCCACCTTTGCAAACACACATCCACATTCATCTCGAAGCACCCCTATAAGGTCCCAACTCAGAAAACACACTCACTGAAACTAATGATTAGCAAACAGTAATCCCCTACTGAAATACACACCAACCACACCCTGTCACTCCTCATTGAAATAACCAGGTAAGCCCTCATCACCCTTCTCAACCCCTCCCAGTAACATCCCCATCACACCTGGAAGAAACTAAATTAACAACTCTCAACACCCTGCAGGACCCACATTCACACTGTGCACAGCATGTTTCTTCCTAGTGTACAAACAGCAAACACATGAGGATCAAGTAGATAGGGAGACAGGGACCTTGCCACCAGGCAACCAAAAAAACAATCTCAACCCAGTAGTTGAGCAGCCAAGCCACCTCCACCAAAGGGGGAGACAAAAACAACATACATAAATGAACTAACAAAATCAAATCAGGATAGTACAACCAGTAGCAGCGAACTCACATGACCTACAACAACATTGCCTAGAAGCACCACCATCAGCATTCCCGACAAGCATTAATGGCTAGACAATATGCAATTCATTCAACCAATTCATGGTTGACCATAGTTTCAGGAATCAGGTACCTATGGCCTGAATTACTTGAAGACCAATAAAGCTTCTTGACAGGTAAATAGTAAATACATAAAATATCTTAACTTTGATTTATATTTTTATTTTTGCATACAATTATTTTAACAATATTTTTACTTGTGCATACAATTCTTTTTTAAACAAATGTAAATTTCAGGAAAATAATCGATGCAAGGATCGAAGTTGCATGTATATTTCATTTACTTTGATAAGATTGATACACAGATACAATAAATTTTAAGATTGCATATCGTTAATGAAAGTACTCTGTTTATTAGGATTTTATGTAATTTTATCTAATCTTTCAAATGCTGAAAAAAGTCATCAATTAAGAGATCCAACTCAAAATTCACCTATTGACCTCCTGCATCAATTGTTAGGTGAGTAATCAATCTACAAAAAATTGTCAGTAGAGAAGGGGAGGACCCATATTCTTGATCTATAGGCTAACCAAATATCAGCTGATGGTCATGTCATCTATATTAAATTAGATATCACTAATCTTGGTCTCTGTTTTTATTGTGAAGATGTTTGTCATAACCTACATTCTACAAGGTCTCTTCTTTGGGGAAAAACAAAACAATGAATGAAGTAAGGAAATCAAGGTTCTGTAATGGGTTTGAGGCTTTAATTAGAGAACTGAACCGTGGGTCTGTTTTAAGGCCCATTCTTATACTAGTTATCAGGCGGGCTAATTAAACACCACTTTATACATGGCACTTTCTTAAAAGCCCGTGTACACGTTTTTGGGTATAGCCGCAGACACTGAATCATTCAATAAAGTTGTAACTACTGTACAACCGTTTCTCACATGCCATCTGTCAACAACAACGTATGGTGATTATACCGTTTGGTGAAAAGGTGATATTTGAACTGGTTCAAAGATATCTGACCGTCCTTATCACCAAAAAGGGAAAGCTTCTTGGAGAACCAACCTTTTTGAAATCCAGCTTGTGAGGGAACGCCACGTATCCCAAACTCTACAAACAAAAGCAATCGTCCTTCTTGAAATATTCAAAAGGACAAGAACTTATGTTCCCACTGCACATTGCCTTCAAGGCACTCGAAGGAAAGAGGATTTCACTCTTCCTTTGAAGGACCTTATTTCACTAGAAGGACATATTTTGGGGCATTCCACTCCAAATAGACTCCTCAAATAGCTAAGGTTTCAATAAAACCTCGAAGTCACATCTATTTACACTCTAGAATAAACTTTGAGTGAGTATTATACCTTTACATTTTAAAGGTATTCTACTCAAAGAAATACCCTCGAGGGAAGGAACTCGAGGGAACTATCTGTACCTTCTAACTTAGAAGTTTTTCTTGGACCATATCCATAGACTCCTAAGGACCATTTATTATGTTGTCTTAAAGGAATCACGAAGAAGATACATTTCCTCTTGCTAAATCGAATTCAAAGGCAAATTCTAGGCTAACCACCTCCAAAGGATGAACTCGAAGGCCAACCACCTCCAAATGGTAAAATCGAAGGAGGTATGTTCCCTCCTGCCAAAGGTGAATTCGAAGGAGGAATATTTCTTCCTCCTAAGGTGAATTCGAGGCTAACCACCTTGAGATAGTCATATCGTTAAAGGGCCTGTCACCCTAAAAAAGACTAAGGATTACGTCCTCCTCGAAGGACGCAGATTTGGGTTTACCCCCTCGAATGCACTCTTTTATGCATCCGAATTACCAACTAGGACTCAAAGTCTCTTTAATTCATTCTTATGAATAGACTTCGAGTTATGCATTGGACATTCACTTCTAGAAGCAAATCCTCAGTGGAAAGAGCTTTAGAAGTCGAAGGCATGCCATCTCCAGAAGTATTTCCTGAAGATAGGTTTCCTGCGAACTTTGAAAACGTCCTCTCATTCCACTTTGAAGGAATTCACAAACATATTTACTTCTGATTTCATCCAAGTAGAAGGCACTCGGATTGGTCACTGTAGCTATAAACCTTAAGGGATTTTAAGACAAGCTTTTCTTGACAGGGACTATTGATCTTGAAAACGAGTTCCCTGATGAGACAATCAATGTCGAGTTCTCTATATGGGTAATTCGAGAATACATTGCTCACCTTGCAAGTATACAGTTATTATTGATTTCTTTCGAAGGAAGAGAGCCGCCAAAGGGAGTTCCCTTTGAAGTATACGAATTCAGAAAGGTATTTGTGACATTGAATGGTCCTCTAAAAGGTGATTGAGACGGATTCTCAGAATGAACAACACATGGTAAAATCTCACCTGCTTATAATATCTGCTTTCTAACTTATCTAAAGGGAGTTTTGTCTTTTCTGGAATGGCGGCAAGGATGGTGGCGTTGCTCTTGGGATTTGAGTAAAAGTGACACGTGTCATCTGATCCGTGTTGCTCAAGTTCCAAAGCAATCAATCGCAGAGCAGGTTTTTAATGTTTGAAATGATTTCCTCTCTTTCTCTGGAAGTAACGTAGGCGTGTTGAAGAACACGTGCCCTTCAGGATATGTTTTAGGACCACGTGTCACTCAGGATATGTTTAGCTTGTAATGGTCCCTCTCTGCACACTTAGCCAAGTGACACTTGTCCTATTTGGAGTGGAAAACTCCCTACAAATACCAGAGCACAACCTCCATTGGAGAGGATAAGATCTAAGTCTTTTAACTACAGACTAGAAACTCCGATAATCTAAGAGCTTAGGCTTAGAGAATTTGTAACTTCTCTGAACTTGAGAAATAGGGAACAACAGTGAGTAAAGACACTAAAAGGGAAAGAGAGTTGTCTTCAAACTCTGAGGTTTTACTGCTCTGAGATTGCAGTCTAACTGTCTTCTTTAGTTATTGCAATATTCCCTTCTCTCTTGTCTCTTCTCTTTGTCCTATTTGCAGATCAAAGTTGACAAGGAACGCTCTTGACAGAACGGCTGCGCGATGGTTTAGGCTATCTTGAGACAGAATTCCCTACCTTTTTCTCTGGAAGACTGGTTATATTGATTCATTTATATTAGTTGTCTTTTTATCCTAGTATATTTGGTCTTTTACGAACTCGTCATCTCCATTTGGTGACTTAAATTGGGAGTTTGTAGTCGTTTCCTTTTGTCTCCTTTCTATTTGCTGTCTTCATCCTCTCATTTCTTCATGGATCCATCTGGTTCAAACACTACCCCTCATGTGGAAGTTATCCAAGAACAGAATCCTCCTCAGGATCCTGTTCTTTCTCAAGACCCTGAAGAGATGGCTAAATATCTTAAGGCCACCATTCAGGCTCTGCAGGCTCAGTTAGATGCTTTGCCTAACAAGCTTGATCCAGGTTCTTCATCGAACCCTGCTGTCAAAGCCTCTCATACAGTAAACCCTTCTCCACCTTTTCCCGTGCCTCCACTTGCTCCCAAACTTGGCTTTGTTACCATCGCAGATGTCCAAGCTCTCCTATAGAAATCTCAGTCCAAGGATACGGACTGGATTAGAAGTGACTTTTGTCGTCCGTACCCAGAGGCACTCTTTAGCTTTCTCTACCCCAAGGACTATGAAACTCCTGTCTTTACCTAGTTTTCAGGGCAAAACGGGAATGCCAGGGAGCATATTAGTTGCTTTATAGAGGCGATTGAAGGAGTTTTCAAAGTCACTCTCTGAGCGGGCTTACACGTGGTACAATAGGTTGGAACCTGGTTCTGTGCATGCCGAGGAAGACATGGTCTCTTTGTTCTCACAAGTTCTTCATCACTGAAGAAATGGTCACCATCATAGATCTTAGCCGGGAGAGGCAAAAGCCGAGGAATATCTGGTCCAGTATGTCAAGCGCTTTAGGGACCTAGTTATCACTTGCACGGAGGCTGCTTTTCAGGAGAAGTTTGTCAGAATCTGTATCAACGGTATGCTCCTACCACACCGCATCTACATTGAGAATCACGAGATCAAGAGCTTCACCAAGCTATACGAGTGCACTCAAAGGACTAACACTTCTATTCCTACTCCTGAGAAGAGGATAGAGAGGAAGCACGCTCTAGTTGTCACTACTGGCAAGGAAGTAGAGCCTATTCTTAAGAGGAAAGGCAGGCCCACCGGTAGTAGAACCAACAACAGCAACTGAGAGAGACGCGCGCCACCTCCGGAAGCAACCTGCTCTCCTGCTCAGTTGGACGTTCTGCTGCAAGAGTGGATCAAGGATGATCGCGTCTTGTTTCCCCCTACTGAGAAAGAACCCTTAGAGGCTAATAAGCGGTCCCCTCGATATTGCGAGTTCCACTGCAATACTCGCCATTCCACTTTTGATTGTTGAGCCTTAAGTAAGATTTTTCATGCTAGGCTGGTGGCTGGAGACATTGACGTCCTGGATGCGAAGGTACACACTGATCCCCTTCCTCAGCATAAGAGGAGAGGAAAGGACGCTGTCTGCATGATGTCTATCTTCACAACCAGACGAAGATCAGATCCTCAGTCCAATGAAGCTGCGAATGGTATCACCAAGATCCAGATGTTCTTTGAGGACATGCAATTTACCTCCTAGATGCTGGCTGAAGCTAGTTAGGCTTTGTTGGGGATCATGGAGAAATACCATTTCTAGTGCTTCAACTGTCAGGAAACTCCCACGTACTACCCTCCGCGACTCAGCAAGTCTGCCATAACTTTCACAGAGGGAGACATGATAGCGTCTTCGGAAGACCACAACAAACCCTTGTACGTAAATGCCACCTTACAGGGTTTGGAGGTTCGAGGGGTGCTCGTTGACGGTGGCTTTGTAGTCAACCTAATTCCTCTGAAGATCTTGGACGCAGTAGGAGTTTCGAGCAAGTGCATCATCCTCAGCCAGATCCGGATATTGGGTTTTGATACCCAGTGGCAATAGACTTTGGGTTACATCTCCCTCAACTTGCGTATAGGGTCTTTCAGGTTTCCCACTACATTTCATGTCATTGATGACAGAGCTGCGTTCCACGTGCTGTTGGGAAGGCCGTGGATACACCGAGCGAATGTGGTACCCTTCACTTATCATCAATGTTTGAAGGGAATCTGGAATGGGAAGGTTGTCAGGGTGGTGGCAGAGCCCTTTCCCTTTGATGAATCAGAGACCCACGATGCTGCGGCGAACCATTATGATGGGTTCACTCCGGAAGGAGAATGCCGCGTCGCCAAGCCTAAAGGAACTCTTCTGCCCTTGTGGGCTAATTTGGAACCTGATGCTCAAGCAGTACCGTCTTCCTCACTACCATCTTCTTCAGCACCATCCTCTTCGAAAGGCCCTCGATGTTCGAAGGCTCGTTGTGTGAGATTTGAACTTCCAGGTAGAAGGTTTGTATACCGCTTGTGACAACTACAGGGGACTCCATCTACTGACGTCCTGTAGTGTGCCCCTAGTGGAGAATTTCCAGAAACTCCCGAATCCAAACTTGAATAGGCCCCAGAACACTTGCAGGATGGCGTTCAGGCTGTTTAGGAAGCTTTGTCTACAGTTGACCTTGGAGGATCCAACTGTCAACAAACCTTTACAAAGTTCTTCCTCCCTCAAGTCAGATCAGCGAAAAGCCTTCATAGCATTGCTCTCCCAATACAAGGACGTTTTTTCTTGGAGCTATGAAGATATGCCAGGTTTTGATCCTGAGTTGGTGACTCACAAGCTCCATCTCTCTCCTGAAGTACATCCTGTCATGCAAGCACCAAGAACCTTTAGGCCAGACATTGAGTTCCAGATTAAGGCCGAGATCGAGAAGCTTTTACAAGCAGGCTTCATCAAGCCTATCCAGCATCCCTCATGGCAATCTAATGTTGTCACTGTAAGGAAGAAAAATTGGCAGATTAGATGCTGTGTAGATTTCAGAGATCTTAATAAAGCTTGTCCAATGGACGATTTTCCTTTGCCTAAGATGGATATACTGATTGATGCCGCTGTAGGGAATGAGATGTTCTCCTTCATGGACAAATTTTTTGGCTACAACCAGATCCTCATGGACCCAAGGGATGCTGAAAAGACCGCTATTAGAACCCCTTTGGGAAACTTCTATTATACAGTCATGCAATTTGGTCTCAAGAATGCTGGTGCAACTTACCAAAGGACCATGACTGCTATATTCCATGATATGATGCATGGGGAAGTGAAGGATTATGTGGATGATCTGGTTATCAAGTCAGCGAAGTGTGAATATCATCTTGCTGTCTTGGAAAGGGTATTCCAGAGATGTCGGATGTATAAACTCAAGATGAATCCCGTGAAGTGTGCCATCGGGGTTTCCTCTGGAAAGTTCCTTAGGTTTATAGTCCATAGGCATGGGATTGACTTGGAACCTACGAAGGCTAGGGCTGTCAATGACTTAGCTCCTCCCAAGACTCAGAAGGAGCTGAAGTCCTTCCTTGAACGGGTGTCCTACATCCGGAGGTTTATACCCGGACTCTCTGCTCACCTAGTCCCCCTCATGCCTCTCTTGAAGAAGAATGTTCCTTTTGAATGGAAGGAGGAACATCAGCAAGCTTTCAAAGTCATCAAGCAAGTACTCGCCCATCCTCACACTATGATGGCTCCTATTCTAGGGAAACCTCTCAGATTATACCTCGCCTTCACTGATTGAGCCATAGGAGGTTTACTGCCTCAAGAAGACGAGCAAAGTTGCAAGAGACCAGTCTACTACGTCAGAAGGCTTCTTCAGGGGGCTGAAATCAGATACTCCAGGATAGACAAGTCCTGTCTAGCCTTAGTGCACATGGTGAATAAGCTGAAGCATTATCTACATTCACATTCAATTCACCTTGTCACTTGGAGCAACAATGCTAAGTATCACCTTTTCTACCCCATTCTCAATGGAAGACACATCAAATGGCTACTTCAACTAGCTCAGTATGAGATTGTGTGCGAGACTCTCAGAGCTATCAAGGGACAAGCGGTTGCTGATCTGTTGGCTGCCTTCTCCACTTATGAAGAAGAGGATGATGTCATGAATGAGGTACCCGTGGTTTCTGGAGAAGAATGGAAAATGAAGTTCGACGGATCATCCAATTCTCAAGGCGGTGGAGCAGGAATTGAATTGATCTCTCCAAACGGTCAACATTTTTCCTTCTCTTTCAAGTTGGATTTCCCTTGCACCAATAAGAGAGTAGAGTATGAAGCCTTGCTGATTGGTCTCACCTTGGCGCGTCAGATGAATGTTCAGAACATTCACATTTCTGGAGATTCCTTTTTAGTTGTTTCTCAAATCAATATGGAATTCGCAGTCAAGGAACCTGACTTAGTTCCTTACAGGACAACCATACAGGCTCTCCTTCGAAGGTTCACAAGTTATTCCTTGACTCACATAATGAGGAGCAAGAACAAGCATGTTGATGCTTTAGCCAACTTGGGAAGCAAACTCTAGTTTGAATTTGACGCAACTACCCTGGAAGTCATTCGAAGGACTACTCCCTCTATCCAACTTCTTCAGGAGGATAAGGAACTCATTTCAGAAGGAGACTAGAGGTGTCAGATTGTTTGTGATCTCGATAATCTTCCTCACCGCACTCCTACCACTCATTTGAAGATTTTGATGAACTTTACTAAGCAGAGTAAGGTTCTTTATTATAATGGGGTTAGTGGAGCTCTTTTCAGATGCATTGGACCGAAGGAGGCCATGGAAAAGATGCAAGCTATGCATGACAGTACCTGTGGGCTTCTAAACTCCATTTCCCTGTATAGAAGACTCCAGAGATCAGGGGTATATTGGCCTTCTAAGGCGTTTGAAGCTGCTAGATTGCAACTTTCCTGCACCAAGTGTCAAGAGCCACCTGATGCTGCAGAAGCTTTCCTTATCCACGAGTTCACTGACTGGAGGGAACCATATATCAGATTCCTTCGAGATGGAGTTCTGCCTTCAGATAGGTTTGAGGCTCTTCAGCTCAAACGTAAGATCCCTCGATTTTACATGGAGCAAGGAGAACTGTTTCAAATGAGCTTCAATGATACACCTTTGCGTTGCTTGGGTACTCAAGAGATCTTCATTGTCCTTCGAGGGGTCTATGGTGGTACATTTGGACCACATTAGGGAAAGAAGAAGTTATAAAATCAACTCCAAGACATAGACTATTATTGGCCTACAATGGAAGCGGATGCAGCGGATTTTGTGAAGAAATGTGTGAATTGCCAGGTTCAAGATAATATTTCCCGTAAACCTTCTCAAGAAATGCAGTCAATTATTTCCTCATGGCCATTCCATACATGGGTCTTGGATTTGATTGGACCCATCAATCCTAGAAGTAGGCGTTGACACTCTTGGATCTTGGTGGCCATAGAATACTTGACAAAATGGGTCGAAGCCGTCCCTCTGAGAAGAGCTAACAGAGCTTCTGTAGCTCAGTTCATCAGGGATAACATTGTCCTCTGTTTTGGTCCCCCTAGAAGGATCATTGCAGACAATGAAACTTCCTTCCTCAACAGGCCGGTTAGGGAGATGATTGTACATTATCGAATTCTGCATAATAAGTTTACCCCCTACTACCCTCAAGGGAATGCTCAAGATGAAGCCACCAACAAGACCCTGATCAGGATTCTGAGCACGATGATGTATGATCAGCTTACTAAATGGAATCAATGCCTGCCTCAAGCCTTGTGGGCATACAGGGTGAGGAAGCATAAAACTACGAATGAAACTCCTTTTTCTCTAGTGTTTGGAGCAGAAGCTCTCCTTCTAGTTGAACTTCAAGTTGCCTCAGCAAGGATCTTGCATGTAAGCGGGGTGGACTGTGATTTTGGATTTTTTGCTCTCTTATGTACTCAGGAGTTGGATAATCTGGATGAGAGAAGGAAAAAGGCTTTGGAAAGCAATCTGCATTATCATCAGATCATTGCCCAAGGCTACAACAAGTTGTTCAGACCAAGAAGCTTCCAAGTTGGTGAACTTGTCCTACGAGCAACTTGGTGCGCAAGAAGCACAGCTATAAAGCCTAAGTTCGCTCCTAAGTGGGAAGGTCCTTTTGAAGTCATTTCAGCTTAGGCCTCAGGGTATTACACAATAAGTCCATTGGAGGAAAATGCAATTCAAGAAATTGTAAATGGGAAATGGCTAAGGAAATATTTTTATTAATGAAG
>JAUPMG010074643.1:0-13047 GCA_031762675.1 Pachysandra terminalis
GACCGGCTCCTTCAATTCGAGCAATACTTTCTCAACAACCGAATCGGTTAACTCAACCGAATCAAATCTCCCACTCAAAAAATCCCAATTCCCACCTCTCCTTAACGAATCACAGACCGTGTCAACAATTTCATCACTCTTTGGTTCTTTAGCATTACTATGTACTGATTCAACTTTCTCTAACAGAAGAATTTTAATGCCAAGGGGTTGGAAATGATTGGTCGATACCGAAACTAAACCCCGACTGATTTGACGTAAAAATGCCATTTGGATTCTATTTTTTCATGAATTCATCTTCACCGAGTGTTGCGAGCTCGCTGAGAAACAAAAGGCGTGGAATTTAGGACCTTCATGTAATTTACAACACAACTACGAGATCTCAGTTTTCTTAAGGAAAAAAAAAATACCTTTACATCATCAAATATGAAAAGAACAACAATGAATTCTAGGGATGATTTGTATTTTAGGATCTGTATGTAAACTGCATATGCACACTGGCATTTGCATCTGAGTAAAACAGAATCAGAAAAGAATAACAAAACAAATTTATTTCATAACATTAGCAGAAAAATAAAACGGACTTAGTTTTGATCCAATTGCCAAAAGAAAAAAATTGGGAAAAAGAAAGGCTCATTTGATTACCTTCGAAGTTCAAATTCTATTCGCCGGTCGGAGTTTGACTGACGGTCGAACGTATTGTGACAATAGACTAGAGAGCACCCACAGTGTGGACAGAGAGAGCGAGAGAGGGTTTTTGGCATCCACAGTACTGTGGAGGAGAGAGAGAGGGTTTTCGGGTTCCTTCAAAAGCCTTGTGATGCGGACGGCCCAGGTTGGTCTGACCCAATATCGAACGGTTCGAAAAAGGTTCCTCCAGACCGGAGGATTTCAAAAGGACGGAGGTTGGAATGGAGACCGCAGCCAGCTACTGATAGGAATCAGAAAAGGGATTCTAGGAAAAATAAAATGAAAAGGAATTCTAGGGCTTTTTGTAATTAGGGCAAAAAAAATATAGAGGCGTTTTGGATTCAGAATGACGGAAACGCCCTCATAGAAATCGTAGTGTTTGATCTTTGCAGCTGCTTATAAGTACAGCGGTAGTTTGGTAATTAGGATACAAATGAGAAGAATTTAAAAGGGTAACCTCGTCTCTCTTTCCTCCAAATTGTTTTGTTTCTGTGAGGACTTACGGTTTTACAGAGCACGAGGATATGGAGACGAGGAGATTAGAGATGAGAACAAATCTCTTAATCATAGAGGGACTTGATGGTAGCTTTTCGGATTCCGAACAAGAGTAGCGAACTGGTAATTATCAAATTACTTTTTCTTCATCAATGCGCAAAAGTACAAGGTCGGTTCATTCGATCTTTTTTAATTTTTCTGTTTCAAACTATGCATTTCGGATTTGCATTATACGTTTCGATTTCATTGCTACTGTATCTGTTGGGCCAGTGATCGAAGTGCGGTATCCTCTGGTTTCATATGGTTGGAGATCAAGGATGTTTCTCAGTGAGAGAACTACACTGATTTAAGATTCAGATAGTAGAACGAGGTGTATTGATTTTGTCTTATCTGTGAATAGTATTAGTGTTTGAAACGATTAAGAGATTCTGTTGTGTTTTATTTTGATATTGTGATGAAATTTCAGTGGTTATAAAATTATCAAGATTGTTCACTTATGATTATATTTACATGAACAGAACATGTTGATGGCTGCCATTAATAGTTTACTTGTTGGTTTGAAATGCACTGCTATGCATTTGCCAAAGAATCTTCACAGTCATCTTTTGAGTGGTATCAGGCTCATGCTTTATCGATGTATATACTCTTGTTATGGAATAGTTCTTTTGATTTCATCATGGTCGTTTCGAAGGTTGAAGATTACTGTTCTATAAAAGAGAGTATGAAAATCGGATTGTTGAAAAAATCCAATCACGCTGTTTGTTGGCATTGAGATTCCTGTTGTCAGGGCCCTTCAAGCAGAGGGTCCGGATCCAATGAAAACATGATGTTCATTTGATTTTTTGAATATTTTTATTCAGTGTAACATTATAATAATAGTTTAAACTTCATACACTTGCTTTGCTTCTTGAAATTGATTCGGTGGTTTTGGAGATTCACTAATGCGATCAAACGGATGGGTTAGATGCGATATTAGTTTAATTCTTGACCCAAAAAAAGAAAGAAAGATTCAATATTAGTTTAATGAGTCACATGATACAATTACATGTGTTGATGCTTGTATGTATGTATGTGTGTGTGTGTATAGACTCCCTTACCTCTCTGATGATTCACTTACTAGTTTCACAAGTTATTGTTAAATCAACTATAGTTCATCTTCCCTTTTTTTTTTTTTTTGCCTTTTCTCTATCTTTATTCCTTAGTTTTTACTTCCTGGTCATTTGGTGGATCAATACGGAACAGATCTTCACTGGCCATGATGACAAAAAGGCCGGACTTACAGCTGCTTTGGAGTATGTCCAATTGGTAGTAGAATGATGTAAGTTGTCATAAGGTGTTTGCTGAGCCAGTTGGGATCATTTCATATATTGGAAACAAATGATTTCCAATGCATCCATTTTCTTTTCTTTAAAATTGCATATTTCATTTACTTCATTTCAGTTATTCAAATTTTTAGTGCAAGTACTCAAATCGTTGGCAAACTTACTTGCTCTTTGGCATGTTTATTATTCGTTTATAGCTTGACTTCCCACTAAAATATCTCCATCTGAAGGCTTATTTTAGTAGTTCTCACTCCATTCTTGGTAGGGCTGCAAGTTTGGACAGGTTGGCCTAGGGCGTGATCAATTGACATTGTTATATCTAGGAAACCATGTTGACATTGTTATATCTTTGGCAGTTATGTATCGTTCTATACTTCTTAATAATGTGATTGCCCGGCCCCATACCAAACTCATTGTACAAGGATTGGGTTGGGGAACAAAAGATAAGCCTGGGCAGGCTAGCCCCCAAATATTTTGGGTTGGGTTGGATGCCTTGTCCAAGCCCATTTGCAGTTCTTAGCCTATTTTTTATTTTTTTATTTTATTTTTGGCTTGTAAGCATTATATCAGCTGTTACATGAAATAAGCTTTAGGAGAAAGTATATTGGAGAAGGCTAATATTAAGGGGAGCGTATCCTTCTGATGTATAAAGGAGGCAGGGGAGCATATCCTTCTGACATATAAAGGAGGCATAAATGCATGGCTGTACAAAATTTGGTGAGTCCTGATTTGTTCATGAAGTTGGTGAGGCAGCATAGGCAGAACTATTCTTTACCTCATTAATTCTAGGGTTTCATGTTTGGCTGGGATAGGCTGAGTGTTTGTTACATTTTGAACGGGTCTTAGCCCATAGCCTGGTCTGATGTAATTGAAATTCAGGCATGAACTCTCTCCTGGCTGGGCTGGTGTATACCCTTAAATCAAATCTTTTCTATTGTTCCATGTTCCCTTGAGAATTCTTAGAAGATCCTCAGATCCACCAGCTACTTGAGTACCTTGATGATTGGCCTTTCTCATCATTAATCTCACCCAGGAATAACCTCTTACACGTTCTTCCTCTTGGTTAGATGACCATAACCATGGAGAGCTCACTTACACCCGTGGAATGCGTCGTATGCTACCCAGATCCCGCTTACTGAAGGTGCCTCCAATAAAAGTTAGTCTTATTCTACCAGATTCCAAACATTTAAGAAGATTAGATGTGTTCCACACATGATTCAAAACTGTGCTAATGAACATTAAGAAAATGCCTTCGAAATTTATAAAAAAAAGTCTTGTTCCACTACAGGTTGTCATCGTTAAATTTCTTAACAGGAGAGAGAATTTGTATAATAAATTTTTTTGGTAGATTTCCTTCCGAAAATTGATGCAATCTGGCACCAATGTATTTGTGTGCATTTAAGCATGCAGCTCCTGAATTTACATATAGTTCAACACCTACAAGTAGATTTCTTTTTCCATTTTCCCATTTGCAACATGATATCTGATAATTTCAGTATTATTTTCCAATCTCAATTTCCTTTTTTTATGTTCTCCAATGCACCGAAATTCATTACTCGAGTTGAGTCTCCTTTGATTAGCATTGGTCTCTTATGACAGGAACGTACAATTCTCAAGAATCTCGAGTTTTTCTTTTCCTCCCTTTTTTACTATATTGTATAATTGTAAAAGATGATTAATGCCATTGGTTTGGTTTTATTTGAATTTGTAATCCTACTGAGATTGGACAAAGACTTTAAAATTGCCTCTTCACGGTGTCATAAATTTACTTTCTTTGTCTATATTTATATTATCCCAGAGAAACTGAATGCAAGTTATTTTTCTCTTTATACTTCTAATACCTTGGTGTCACTGCTCCTTTTGGTGACTTAGCCACCGGTTACCTGCCAGTATACATCAATACCATAATATTTGCATACTTCCAGACTCTTGCAAATCGAATCAAGTTGATTTGAGTATGAATAAGGTGTCCGATTCTCTATTATTAACCATTCATATAGAAGTAGAACATTTCACTTTTTGACAAAAAGTGAACATTTCACTTTTTGTCAAAAAAAGTTTGCCCTTTTTGTGGAAAGTATAGGCATGCCATTAAGACTGAAACTAACAACTCATAAAAACGATTTCACTTAATAAAGAAAGCGACAAAAGTTATCTTAGTTCACAATGGATTGACGGATGGCGATTTTTGAGGTTGTTGCATTATCACCCGGTGTTGATGAGCTGTTCTTGATGTATGAGTAGTTCACAATTTCACATACTTTTTAGAAGCAAAATAATTATAAATTATCTAGTATAATTATATGCATTTTTGTATTTCTTTTTCTGGCAAAAAAGAAATCTTTGTAAGTGTACTTATTTTGATAATAAATAGCTTATCATTGTTTGAAGAAGAGAAAATGATATTGATCTGATTCATGAGCAACTTGCTAGAAGATAAAATGAAGAATCCACTTCCTTTACAATCAGAACCCTTAAACTTTGTTAGGAGATGTTTTATATACACTTCCTTTCATTGGAACTAACTTGAGGATGATTGTTGATCAAGGCAATCAAACGGATTGCCATTTACTAGATGGTGGCAGATGGGGAAAGTTTGTAATGTGCATTCGGGATTATGGCATGGTGGGCTGATGCCTTTCAGTAAGCTTTGACTTTTGGCCCAATCAAGGCCTCACTACCATAATACAGTTGCAAAGGTAATTGCTACTTTCTGCTATTAGTTCGTAGGAGAGTATTTTGCTTTATATGTAGTGCATGATTTTCAAATAAAGTTTATTGTTCCAATTATTTAATTATTTTTGTGAATGATGTTTATGATGAATGTGTGATCTTATGCCCTTGTCGAGTTTTTGTTGGCATTCTCTTATTTCAGGTTTTTACATTCTTTGCCACATTCGAGCTTACTTGTTGATCTTTGTGAATTTTATATTTCATTTTTCACGTTCTCCATCCCGAGCACCTTGAACTTGCATTTCTGAATGTTGTCAAGATTGATGATTTTCTGAATGGTATATTTTTTTTATTTCTTTCACCAGCACCAGAGACATTATATGATTATGTGTATTTCTTACACTAATTGACTTTCTCATTGAATTGTTCATATATAAATAAAAATGAGTAATTAGACTTTCCTGGTGTTTAATAGCTATCCATTTCTGCAACAACTAAAGCTAAAAAAAAAAAAGAACTTTGCCTTCATTTACTTGGAAGCTGTCAGGCACATGCCATCTGCTATTCGATCTTTTGCAGCAATTGCATTTCCGTTTGACATACTAGCTTCAATCTTGTATGAATTGATATGTTACTGGTAAGTAGTAACAGCTAAATTTAAGTATGTTGTTTGGGTTGTACCTACTTTTCTGTGACAGGTCGTGGACTCTTGTTCTCCCATTAGGAGGGCAAGTTCAACGCTCTTTTGTATGCTGAAGATAGGTTAAGAATTTCAATTTCGTTCATTTAGATTCTTATCATGTCGGATGGATGGTGTGGGGTCGGGACTTGGTGTCTGATAGGAAAGGTAGAGCACACTTGAGAGATCCCGAGGAGAGGGGAGATCGGAGATCCTCAGTTTGATAGTGTATTTTATACCCTGACCGGGTATAACATTTTTTTTCCGAAATTTAATGAAAAAAAAAAAAAAACTCCCATTTATTGATAACATAACCAACCAACTTGTACGTTGATCCAAACTCGTGTCCTAAAACCCAGACACTAGCTTTGATTGAATTTTGAAATTTTCAGTAGAGCTTCCGTTAGGTCCAGCAGCATTCTTGGCGACCTCATTGAGTACCCCAAGCGTCTCTCTCATTTGTTTCTCTTCTTCCTCATACAAGACTAGTTTCAAACTCCTAATGATTCCATCTTTTGTTAAACTCCATCCTTAGCTCCCACACCAATCTGCCATACATTTCATATGAACCGTCTGTTCAGCCTCTGATCCCTGAAAAATGGCCTACCGATCATCGGTACACCACTCGTGATACCCTCCATAATTGAGTTCCAACCACAATGTGTCACAAATACTTCCACTGCAGTGTGACCCAAGACCCTTAACTGGGGTGTCCATGGAACCACCTTTCCCTTTTCCCTTGTCCTATCAGGAATCCACTTGGATTCTTTAGGTTGTCCTTGAGGGACCAAATAAATGGGACACCACTGGCTTCTATCCCTTCTGCTAAAGCTTGTAGCTCATGGAGTGGTGGATTTGTCACAATTCCAAAGCTAATATATACGACGGAGGAGGCTTTCCTCCCATATAGCCATGATAGGCAACCGTTTGCATCATCAGGCGGTGGTGGAGGATATATGAGAGAGAAAGACCCCACAGTGAGGCACTTTTGGAATTTTGACTTGAAATCACTTATTATGGTTGGGTCCAGCTCTTCAAAGGAATTGAATGCAACTGCAGCAGCACGTGGCAACATCTGAGCCATCAGATGTAGCATATGAGTAAAGAATGAATCCATGTTTCCAAAGACAACTCCTTCCGGCAAGTCTTGAACACAACCCGTTTGACATCCCTGGAATGTGCTTGAGCGTTTTATTTTCCCATCTTTTGATATCTATATTATGAATGAAGATACTAGAAATTGTTAGTAGGGTTTAATAAAACTTTCAAGTGTTGATGAGTGAATTGGTAAATTTAACTTAATCTAATGTAAAAATGTCAGGCCAATATCAATAATAAAATATGAATTTTCATCTATTCGAGATCTCCTTCTTCGAGGAACATTCCCTCAAACCATTCGAGTGAGGATGCCCTCGCAGGACATCTCCATTCTCATCCATTTGAAGCCCCTTTTCAAAGGAACATCCCTTTATATTCTGCCCACTCTAATAAATAAGAATGGAGTTCTAATTAGATACTACTACTAAGAATGGGCCCATGGATCTTTAAGAAATTCGAATCACCAACTAATGAGTTTGGGTCCAATGTATTGGTTAATCCACGAATTGACCCAATTAGCGATGTACAAGTCAAAACACACTAACAAGTGATTTGGGTTTGGTGGTTCGTTCCGCATCATGATCACCAAAAGATTTGGACACTATGACTGGTAACATGACAACCAATATAACTTTTGATAAAGGAGTCATAGAGCTAGCAATAAGTGGGAGGCGGATCCTCTGTTATGGATGCCCCAAATGGGGCGTGACACGTGAAATAACCCTGAGGGAAAAATCACATGAGTTGTTTTACGAGGACAAAATTATAATTTTGTTCTCGGTGTTATTTCACATATCACGCACCATATTAGAGGCGTCCATAACAAAGGATCTGCATCCCAATAAGTGAGGTTGGTTTAGGGTATTAACGAGTTTATGCTCAATCCCAATCCTCAGATAATAAATGGGTCGAAAAAAACAATATTGAACACAATCTACCTCAACCCGCCTAGTCGTTTGTATATTATAAATACTAGAGGGTGGCATGTACAGGGTTACATTTTGATAATAAAAAGAATAAGAAAATTAAATTCATCATAAAAGTAGTTAATAAATGATGCACGCTGATAATTTAAAAAAAAAAAAATTTACATTTATTATAAAAACAATTAATAAATGATCTTATTATTCTAAAATACAAAACATGGAAGGGTATTGAGTTTTTGAATAGCTAAAACCTAAAAATTCGGGAGTTGCCAACAGTTATAGTTCTCCTATAATAGCTTCGATTTTTTTATCTTAAAAAAAAATGTATAAAAATATAAATTTTTTCTTATAAATATTTAAATATATTTTGTATTATAAGGTTATTTTTGAAAAAAAAGTTTTATAAATTATATATTTTTTATGTTTATAATATGGGGAAGTTTTTGCATTGTATATAGTATAGATATTTAATGTAATAATTATATATTATTTTTTATGTTTATAATATGGGTGAATTACTTAAGGCATCCCTTTTAGTTTGGCCAAAGCACATTATATGGACACCCCCTCAAACCTTTAGAATTGACACTTACTTTCCTTTTGTACCAAAACTATGAGGGGTTTAACGATAGGTGCCAAAAAAAACATTAACAAGATGGATTTACTCATTATTCTTTGCTTTTCTTTGTAGCTACCTCTTTTTTTTTTTTTTAATTTCAGTTCAAGTATAATAGTAATTTGTTTTCCCCATATTTGGTGTTCTTTTCTTCCTCTAGTTATCTGGTTTCTTTTCTGGATGGAGATGCATGCATCCTCCCAATCTTGTGCGATGGGAGTACCGGAAGCTCATTCATAGAGGTATCCCTGATACGGAGCAGATCCTCTGTTATATAGCTCACAGGGCCGCCCTGTGATGTGAGACAGTCTCGAGAATGAAATGGTATTTTTGCACCTCGGGATTGTCTCACATCACAGGCCGGCTTCAATGAGCTATACAACATAGGATCCCGACCCCCCTGATACAAGGTATCGATAGCTCCATTGGGTATCACTAGGCAAGAGGAAGCCACATGGATAGAGATGCATCCTCCCAATCTTGTGCAACAGGGATATCAGAAGCTCATTCACCCCTAATATAAGGTAACGGTAACTCATTCATTGGGTACCACTAGGCAACAACTTTTGTTTTCAATGTGGACGTTAAGTTAGCACGTAATAAGATACATCTCTGTCCATGTGTCATCATCTAAATTGCGCTATAAATATAGTTGTAACCATCCCACTATAAAGGATCAGGAGTCTAAAAGATGAGAGCATTTTGTCTGCTCTAGGACCCTGAACAATTTGCTGCACCCATGTTGATGCACCCGTGTTAAAATGCTTGTACCCTCCTGCGCATTTCAGCACAGGGTACAAGCATTTCAACACAAGGTACAGCAAATCGTTCAGGGTCCTAGACCAGACGAAATGCTCTCCTAAAAGAGGGGGTTGCAAATCCTCTACAACAGTACCCCGTAATAAACCACCGGTACCCCCACCCTTGATCATAGTGTAAAGGATCGGCCGATCCCGATCTGGATTGGCCGGTCCAACTCGGGATCGGCTAGAAACGAGTCGCGATCCCTAACCGATTCTTAAAAATGTTAAA
The DNA here is from genome assembly GCA_031762675.1 of Pachysandra terminalis. Taxonomy (NCBI): domain Eukaryota; kingdom Viridiplantae; phylum Streptophyta; class Magnoliopsida; order Buxales; family Buxaceae; genus Pachysandra; species Pachysandra terminalis. The sequence goes on from JAUPMG010074643.1 coordinate 9,529, forward strand.
AATTTAATTACTCGAGTCTATAACGGATCGGCCGATCCATCAAAGACTCAGCGAGTTGGACCAGACGATCCAAACTGGATCGTCCGGTCCAAATCTTTCTTAAAAGGAAAAAAAAACAAAAGGCCAAAGAAGTTTATAGAGAATCGTATATAAAAAAAAAATTTACAGATCGAGTTGGAGAGGGCACTGATTTTGGGGGAGAAGAAGCTTCAGAGAAAGAGAGCACTCGTTTTAGGAGAGAGAAATTTTGAGAGAGAGACTTACTCGTTGTTTTGTTGTCTGTGCAGGTATCGACAATCCGCAGGGAAGCCCTTCAAAAATGGTACAGATCGAGGCGAATCTGCAAGCGTTGTTCTCCTTGAAGGACGCTGATCGTCATTGGGAAGTTTTGCTAGGTGGGACCATAAAGAGACAAGATTGAGGCTTTCTCCTCTTCTTCTCCTCCGATTCTTTATTTTAGGGTTTTCAAAATGCGACAATATCTTAAATGCTTTTTTTTTTCTGATTTGTTTTAGTGTTTTCAAAAGCTATATATTCGTATAACTAATCTTAAAACCCCTTTTTTTTTTTTCCTGATTTATTTGTTTTTTTATTTATTTTACTTCCTAGCCATATTTGGATCGGCGATCCGACTCGGTATCGGACCGGGACGATCCCCGATCCGAGTTTAAACACTACGCCCTCCATATCTCTTGGTACCCTCTTAGCACCCCCCGTGACGGCCCCCTAAATGCGTTGCCTATGGAGCTAAACGATTCTACTGTATCCTCATATGATTGGTTATAACGTACAAGACATATTGTGCATGATAGCAAAAGAAAGCATCCACCGCATATTGTAATGTTTGTATTCTACTTTGTAATGTTTGTACTCTGATTCATTATAATAGGGTACAAACATTTCAAGACGGGATACATGCGCAGTGCAGAAAATCATCCAGTTTCGTAAATCAGACGAAATGCTATCGTAGCAAAGAATATTAAAAAACGGGAGCAAATCTAGTACTATCTAAACCAAAAGGTTTTAGAAAATTACCATTAGGATCAACTCCAATCGTTCTGCGTAGCTCGTCAGTATAGAGATGACTGGCGAGGGAGCAGGGCCCAGCCGTCCAAAACGTGACCCAGGCCACCCCCATCTCTTCCGCCATCTCCGCTGCAAACCATAGGAACGAGTCGCTCAACATGCAGCGGATCTTCTTCTTCTCAGTGGGGCCTACCATCTCCGCCGCCGCCTCTATGCCCCTTTCAAAGTTTCCCGGCGTCGCCTTCATGAACAGCTCAATCTCCTCTTGTGGCTTTCCCGTAAATTGGTTACCCTGGGGAATCCCATCTTCCACGTTATAGACTTTTAAGTTATCGATGAAGGACTAGCGACGATTGAGCTGTTGGATTTGGCCGGGTTGAAGAACTAGAAAGTGACATCTGGGGCTGCAGCTGCTAACCTGCGCGTGAGTGTGAGGAGAGGAGCTGCGTGAGTGCTGAACGGGAACGCAAATATAACTACTATCTGGGGCTTCATTGAGTGGAGGCACAGCGGGCTTTTTCGCTTGGCAGAAAGGAGTATGTTAACCTACCTGTATTTGTTTCTGCATTTATAGCTATTTTTGGGGTTTGCTGATGGTTAGTTAGACCGACGTCAAAGCAACGGGGAATAAAACACGTGACAACAGCTTGGCAAATGTTTTATTTATTTATTTATTGGGGGTGGTGGGAGATATGCCCAAAGCGGGGGAGTAACGCACGTTGCTACTAATGGCTCAGCGGGTAGCAAGATGGGTTCTAGTGGGCGTCTCTGTAGGTAAGTCTGGAGTTCGAATCTTACTAGAAGCACTCGGGATTAGAGGTTTACCTTATTTGCTCCCGCCTAGAATGTGGATTAATCCCACACCCAAATGGGTGGGGTGTGGGGACAGTGGGGACACCAATAAGACCAAAAAATAAAAATAAAGTATGTTGCAACCGCCTTGGAAGTTGGAATCTGAAAAGTATGAGTTGTGATGGAGCGAAACCGATTACGATATATATATATATATACACTTAATGTAAATCTAAAAAACAGTGTATTAACCTAACCTAGTTCGACCCAAATCGATCCAAGATTATAATTTGGGTTAGGTTGATTTGGGTTTAGGATTTTTCATTTCAATTCAGTTCGACTTTCTGGTTAAGAAGTTCAGTTCTCAAATTGGTTCGGTTTGATTTTTGGGTTAACTTTTATCAATATTGATTTAGTTTTGAGTTGATGTCAACCCGAACTAAATTGAACCTTCAATTCTCAAATCAATTTGATCTGATTTTTGGGTTACCCTTCACCAATGGCGATTTAGTCTTGGGTTGATGTCAACCCGAAAAACTTTTAAGTCATTCAAGAAAAAACTATAATTTAAGGGTGAAATCGTAAATCAAAGCTTTTGATTTTTTGCAAGATTAAATGTAGGCCTGTCAACGGACCGGATCATGATCCGAATCAGATCTGATAATGCCAGATTCGATAGAGGATTTTAGTGATCCGATCCGAATAAAAATGATCCAATCCGATCCAAAATATAATCGGATCAAACTCGGATATTTAGTGATCCGATCCGATAAAGATCTGATCCGGTCTGGTCCGATTATAATTTATAATAAAAATGAACAATGGGTGTGAGACTTGAACCTTGCACCTTCAGTTAAATATACAATTTACACGTGATCAGATCGGATCGGATTCGGATATTTCGATTTCACTATCTGAGCGGATCGGATTCAGATGTTCCGATTTCACTATATGATCGAATTCGGATCACTTATTTCATGATCCGTCGAATTTCAAATTGGATTCGGATTTTAGGATTTCGCTATCGGATCGAACTCGGATCAGTTGCGATTCGGTCCGAATCTGACCCGTTGACAGGCCTAATTAAATGCTGCTCCGCGGGATTCTGTGACGAGAATCTAATCCGATGGTGCAACGTCAGAGTTCCGTTATTGTAGCGGAACCGGTTATTCTTCACGTCTTCTCAATCGTTTTGGTTCATCGTCTTCATCTGACTCCGGCAAACAGCTCCGGCAATCATCGTTTCAGGTATTTCTTTGTCTTTTTCTTTTCCTCTATGATTTCTTGTTTGATGCTATTTGATTTTGCGGGGTTAGATCTTTCTCTGGTTTAGATCAATCTCTAGTTTCTGCATGCCTAATTCCTGAGCTTAAGCTCAAAAGAGATGGCAGTGGAATTTCTTTCTTAACTTCACACAATTTTTTTGCATTCAACCAAGTTATTATCTATACAGATAAAATCATTTTATTGTATTGTTTTTCACCTCTTCTCATCTAATTGATTTGTGTCTGTTATAATTTCACCTTTAGGTCCATCAACATAAATGCAAATATCCCAACAAACAACGTATAATCCGATTGAAGGCAAATTCAAAGTGTTAGATCCGGTTGTATAAATTAATCGTAGTTTACGTGAATGTTAGATTAACTAAGGTCATCTAAGCAAGAACAAGATAATAACACAGGCAATTTTAACGAGGTT
>JAUPMG010074654.1:0-13046 GCA_031762675.1 Pachysandra terminalis
AAAATATCTTTCAAAAGAATATTTTATATAAAACTGACCTTGAGTTTTGTTGTACTTTTGTGCTACATCCAACTCCAATTTTTCCACACCTCTACATCAGATTAGTGCCACTTGCTTCAAACTAACAATATTACCAACCTTTCAAAGACTTTAAATGCCTTCTTTAATTAATTCTCAGTAGTATATCTTGGTTGTTGCCGGTATGTAAGGCCATCATGTGGTGGCCATCTAATATTCAAGTTTTTTTATTGATAATAATGGGTGTATTGTATATATGTTTAAGTAAGAAAAGTTCCCTTCTGTTATCCCAAAATCTTTAACTCAGTAAAACAGATCTTTAGAGCACATAAATAACTACAACTACGAAGTAGCTTATCAGTTCTCATACTTCTATTTATTTGTTTGCTAACATCTGCTCCTCAAATCCACTTTAATTTGCTGTTTATCTACAGCAGATAAGACCATAGCAAAAATTAATAGTCTTCAAACCTTCAAAGAACAAATGGAAAAACATATAGTAGCTTGGCTGTAAAGAAATGAGTCATCAAGAGAGAGCAAAAGAGTAATGAAGAGAAACTATGATCACCCACTTACAGAATAATCCTTCAAATTCAAATACAAACACCTCTTCAACTTCTTCAAAATCCAGACACAAAACAAACACGCAGGCTAACAACAAAAAGATAGAAAAAGAATCAACAAAAGAACAAACCAGACCATTCAATTACATAATGGATGTAAGACAGGAAAGGCTCAATAATCCTGACAACAAGTCATGGAAATTAAACAAATTTACTGGATCACTAAACAAAACAAGCCCAGGTGAGAAATTGTTACCGACACATCTAAGAACATGACTGGTTTTCTCTGACATCATTTGCAACTTGAGCAGCGTCAATTGCAAGCACAAAATTTTTCAATGAAAAAATGTGTATACAGAGGGAAATTATAGCATCCTTAGCTGCTGAGCGTTGAAAAAATTCCCTCGCAGATTCTAGCCATAAGGTGTAATCTAAGATTTACTAGAACATTTTGCCTTAAGAGTTTGGGAGTTCAATTCCGACCAATCTAGTAAAAGGAAAAGGAAAAAAAAAAACAGTAGAAGCATAGATCATTTAAGTTTCATGGTGGTGTTAATTTCACTAATTCTATTAAACACCCATTTGATTTATAGGATGAGAAATTCAAGTCTGTCATCATAATAATGTATGTCCACATTCTGGTGTAGGCAGAGAACAGAAGGAATTATTTACATTGCCAAATCTGTCATCATAATAAGCTATTCCAGGTCTTGCATTGCTAAATTTATGGCTTTGATTTAGAATTAAGACAATTTGATAAATGTAAGAAGGTGAACAAGTTTTGAGTTAATGAATCTAACTGGAACATAAAGATGCACTGGGATTGACTTTCTACGTATAGCATGCGATTTCTTCAAACCAGACATGTAGAAGTCAACATAATACAGACACACACATATATATAGTACTTTTCTTCAAAAAATTCTCAGCTGCCCCAAAACAACCTAAAGAGCTAGAACACTTAGTATTCTATCAGCTGCCTCATCAAAAATTGGACGTCCATGCTTATCGGAATGTGTCACCGGAAAGATATCTGCTCGACTCAACGGCAACTGGGAGCCGCTCTTCACCCGCTATTTGAACACGAGAAAAAAAAACATATATTCTCAAATTAAAGGTATGTAAGAGTGTAATAACATAAATTAATAATTTAGAAGATAAAACATAATAAATTTACCAGCTCCTCTCCCACCCTAGCATAGCTCTTTGAACTAGACGGACAATGCATTAAACACTCCATATATACCAAATAATTCCACCAATACCCCCGTATCTCCGTTTTTCAAGGTATTCACACACTTCTAGTAATTCACAATAATATAGAAAAAATGGCACAACTAGATAAAAATTAAAAGAAACTAATAATTAATTTTAGAGACGTCTATATCCCAATCAATAGCACGCTGAAGCAAGAAGGATATAGCCGGACAGTCCGGTTAAAGCAGAACTGAGACCACATTCTCTAAACAATAATTATTAGAAAGGCAAGAAAGCCAATAAGTAATCATAACATAAGACTTAACTAAATATGCTTAGACATCATGAAAGATTTAAATTAAAAGAGCGTAATTTTATGCATTCAATCAAGTGGAATAAACTAATAATTAATTTTAGAGACTTCTATATCCCGGTCGATAGCATGCCGAAGCGAGAAGGATATAGCCGGATAGTCCGGTTAAAGCAGAACTGGGGCTACATTCTCAAAATAATAATTATTAGAAAGGCAAGAAAGCCAATAAGTAATTAGAACATAAGACTTAACTAAACATGCTTAGACATCATGAAAGATTTAAATTAAAAGAGTCTAATTTTATAAATTCAATCGAGTAGAACAAACTAATAATTAATTTTAGAGACGTTTATATCTCGGTCGATAGCATGCCAAAGCGAGAAGGATATAGCCGGTCAATCTGGTTAAAGTAGAACCGGGGCGACATTCTCTAAACAATAATTATTAGAAAGGCAAGAAAGCCAAGAAGCGAGAAGATTCATGGCTGTGTCGCAGGCGAAGAGGGTGGCTACGATTGAGGAGACTATCGATGGCAACGGCAACGGCAATATCACCCTCCCTATGCCAAAATAAGGTTATACAACTCAGATTTTCCTACTAATATAATGCATTCATGAATTTACACATCTTTTTAGAATTACATGAAAAGCAGAATTCAATAGAGTAATTAGATTCTTCGAAGGATATTACAGCCTTTCTGCAAACTAATACAACACTATACATGTTTTTTTTCCTTCTTTTTCTTGCTTCCATTAGCCTCCTATGGAAGAAATCAATATTTCCATCACCTTGACATATTGAGTCCTAGATTTTTTCCTAACAATTTTATTCTGTTCTAAGAATCTCCCCTATATTGCATTTGATAGATTTATCCTTAAGATCTCACTTGTGTCAAGAGACAAAGACTCCTCTTTTTTTTATCAAGCTTCTTGACATCATCCAAAATTGCTAGCTTTTCATAAAGATTGTTGGGAACTCTCAAAAAGGGACCTCTTAGAGGTTTCAAAGAGTTTCATACAAAAGGTGAGATCAATCATCTGAATATAAGGGCCACATTTGTTGTGCTAATCCCTAAGAAAGGTCTGTAGGAAACTTAACGTTACAGGTATATCAATTTGATTGGTAGATTTTACAAAATTTTGATATTAAATCTGTTCTTAGCCTTGTTATCTTCCAAAATCAAAGTGTACTCTTGACAAAAAGGTAAATTTTGATGGAATTTTAATGACCAAAGAGTGTACAGAGGAAAGAATGATATAGGAACCTCAAATCTTATTTGCAAATTGGATTTAGAAAAAGTTTATGATGTGGCTAAATAATGTTTTGGACTCGTTGTTTGAATTGAGAGGTTTAGGTCTTAAATTGAGGAAATAGATGCAAAGGTGTTTGAAAAAAAAAAAGCATTTCTCGAATATTGCCACGGGGTTTCCAAAGGTTTCTTTCAACCTTCTAGGGGGTTATGTTGACCTTTTATATCCCTTTCTCTTAACGTTAGTGGGAAACATACTTGGCAGAACTTTGTAGCTTGCCAAAGGGGAGGGTATAAATGGATACAATGAGAGTTTCTCACCTTCATTTTGCAAATTACAGAATTCTATTTATTGAGGCAAATTTAGATCATCTTTGCAATGTTGAGATGGGGTCTAGTATGAATTTGAACAAAAGTAGTATCTACATATTGAATATAGAGGCCGAAGAGCTTATAGTTTTAGCAAGCACTCTCCACCACAAAGTTGAGAAATTGCCTTCAAAATATCTAGTATGCCTTTTGGTGATAACCCTAAACATCCTCATCTTTTTGACCCAATCATAAAGAAGCACAAAATAAAGCAGGCTAGATGGAAAATGCATCGTCTCTCATTGGGATTGCCCTTGTCCAGGATCAACCTATCGGTTCACTTTTCATCTATTTTTATGATCCCTGTTAAGGTAGCAACGAAAAATTGGGGAAAAAAAATCAACAGAATCCTTATGGGAAGAGGGTAAAAAAGATCATTGTTGAGATACAACGTAGTTAAAAAAGGCTAGAAGCAAGGGGGTTAAACATCAAGAATACTGCAATGAGAAAGTTTACATCGATTAGTAAATGGCTGCAAAATTTGGCTATGATGAGGAAAGTTTGTAGAACTCAATAATCAAAAGCAAGTTTGACATTCATCAGAAAGGGGAAAATATTAACCCTCAAATGCAAAGTTCTTGTTTCAGCCATTAGACGCGCATCATAGCCCTTTATTCCTTCCCCCATCCCCCTAAATGTACCCATCTGCAATTTGATCTAGGTAATGGTACCAAAGTTACATTCTAGAAAGCACTTTAATAGGATGCCCTTGTTCTTGCTTCTAAATTTTCTCATTTATATTCATTATCACTTTGAGTATTTCTTCCAAGTAGGTGACATTAAGAATAAATTGAGATCAAGCCACGCATTCAAAGAAAAAACAATGGTGCCTTAATTCGTACGTCATCTCAGAAACTCATATCATATTATAAATCTCAAAAAATATGCACGAAAATGGGCCAAAACCCTAATAATCATACTAATTATGGAGTTAAAATAAACCAATCTAAGGTCAATCCAACTCCATATAGTTATTACATATTACATTACTCATATAGGCACATGATATCATCGTCAAAAGAGAAGAAGAGAAGAACACTGACTATTTCAGCTCAAACAAAAGAATGAACTTCCGTTTTGCACTTTGAAGTAGCAATGTAAAGCCACAGAATAGCAGAACCCTAACCCAAAATTGAAGTAATATGGGGGTTAGAGAGATTGAGAAAAAGAGATTTAGCAAAACTTAAACAAAAAAAAAATAGACAAAGGGAAATGAAGCCAACCCTCTAGTTATGAAGCTTTGATGAGTGACCGATCTGCAACTTCAGTTTTCGGCTAGATAGTACGTTGTTGAAATTGGTCGACCGGCGGTGATATGCTGGACAGCGACGCAGCCAAGAGAAAGAGAAAGGGAGAACAAGAAGGCGGGAGCGGGAAAGAGAAAGAGAAGGGGAAAAGAAAACTGTCGGGGGTAAAAAAAAAACCATTGTTGGCGTTTCTTTAAAAACCGCCAACAATGAACCCTATGTCAGCGGTCTAAATAAGACTACCGACTATTGACCAGACCGGTCTCGGCGGTTTGTTAAAAATCGCCGAGATATATAAGACCTTGGTCGGCGGTTACTATAAAATTGCCGAGAAATGGTTACTTTCTCCCGCGAATTATCCCGCTCCAAAGGCTTTTGTGCACGCTAAAGGGATTTCTCAACGATTTAATAAAAACCACCGAGATAAAAACATTAGATGGCGGTTTAATAAAAACCGCCAGTAAATAACACCGGTAAAAAACCCTTTTTTGTAGTGGAGGCTCTATTGATGGGGCTGATCTTAGCAAGGCAGTTACGCATGACCAGGCTAAGATTATGTGCGGATTCGAAGGTCATTACCTCTCAGATCAACAAAGATTTTGCTATCAAGGAGCAAGAATTGGTGCCATATTGAATGGCAATTTGAGATCTAATAGGCAAATTCATCGGGTGTACCTTGATGCATATCTTGAGGGCGAAGAACCATTAGGCATAACTCTTGGCCAGCCTCAAGAGGAGACTCAGATTGAATGAAAACTTGCAGTGGATCGATGTTATTCGAAAGATCCTTCTTGCTACTTTAGACCTCGTGGTCGAGCAGGAGGACGTCCCTTTTTTTGATTGGAGACGCTCATCTTGTATTAGCTTCAGCATCCTATCTCACCCATCTGGGCTCCTATTCGTAAGTTTGCTAATTTTGTTGAGATTGGACATGTGTTGTATTTTAAGGCTTCAATGGCATTTTGTTACAATGTGTTGGGAGGGATGAAGCCCAGAAGATCCTATCTGATATCCATGAGAAGACTTGCGGAGTTTCAGATTTCATTCCCCTCTATTGAAGCCTGCAAACATATAGAGTGTATTTGTAGTGACCTTGATCCTATCATTTAACTTAATTACTAAATGATAAAATAATCACAATTAAAGCCTTAGGATTCAAGTGAAATTACAAAGGGCTAGATTGGACCTATTTGTAATTAAGAAAAGTTAGTGATTAATTATGTGATTTTGACGAATTCAGGTGTAATGGGCCTGGAAACACAGCAACATTAGTGGACAATTGGGCTGGACGAATTAGCCCATTGGGCAAGGTGAGGGTACTTTGGACTTTTACTTGATTATTTGAATTTAAGAGATGAAGGGTTCTCCCACTAACTCGCGTAACTATCAAAAAGGAGGGAGAAATTGTCTCAGAAGATCAAAGGAAAAAGAAAGAAGGTTTTGCAGAAATCTAACTTGGGAAGAAGAAGAAAATGAAGGAAAAAGACATCCGGGTGATTCGTGTTGCAGAGAAACAATCTAGATCAAAGAGAACATACACGAGGTAGGATTCCTATGTTTCTACGGTATTTGATTTTATGTATGATCTCAGTGCTATAGGTATAGTTGATTTGTATTCTGGATGTTAACATGCTTAAAGCTAAGATCTATAGGTTTAGAAAGATTATAAACATGTTGGTTGATCTCCATGTTACTTATAATGATGTATTTATGTATGTTTATTAGATCTCGTGATCCATATTTATGTGTTCAGATCTGTGATTATTTGAAGGTTGGAATACATGATTTATCCTAGTTGATTATTTGTTAGATCCATGGGAATGAGCAAAATTTGTATACATGTTATTTGAGGATTGTGTATAGGGTTTAGAGATTGATTTTGAGTGATTAAAATGGTAGAAACCATTAGGTTTGATTTGTAGTTCAAAACCCTAATCAAAAACCCATAATTTAGCCCAGATTGTACGTTCGGTAGGTAGCTGCTACTGATTTAGATACCGGAAACCAGTAAAACAGTGTGCTCTCGGGTCTTGCTATCGAGCTTCGGTAGGTCACTCGGCAGTTACCGAGGTGCTGCCGAAAGTGGAAATAATTGAATGCTCTCTGGACTAGCTACCGAAACCTTCGGTAGGACACTTGGCAGCTACCGAGGTCCAATGAACCCCAAATGTTAAGGGGAAGATCCCCATTGGGTTGTGCACATGCTTGTATGGATGGTTTGTGTGCAAAAGGTCTACATTTGGACGAATCATAAGAAATGTATGGAAAGGTACAAAATTCAGATTATCGGGTCGATTGGAAGAGTATATAAGGTGTTATCGACTCAAAAGCTTTGGATAAGGTCTTAGGACTTTGATATAAGACTAGTATGATTAGATTTAGTCATGTAGGAATGGATTGGGTGAATAATACTTTTAGTTCTAAAGTTGACCTAGGATTGACTTGGGTTGGTTTTTGTTTGATTTATGTTTGAATGTGATGAATTTGACTTAAGTGGCTGATTGAGGGTACCTAGAGTATTAGTGATTGTGATTGTGTTTGTGTGTGAATGACTTGATTATGATGTGGATGGGTGTGCTTCCACCATGGGTGAAAGTCCCTAAAGGCAATGCAGGGAAGGGTGATTACACCATGGGTGAAAGTCCTTAAAGGAAGGTCTCATAAGGGTGTTTCCACCGTGGGTGAAAGTCCCAAAATATAGAGCTCGATTAAGGATGATCTGTCACCATGGGTGCAAGTCTCTAAATGAAATGTGAACTTAGATGGGTGAGCTTCCACCATGGGTGAAAGTCCTTAAAGGAAAGAACTTGGATAGGTGTTTCCACCGTGGGTGAAAGTCCCTAATAGGATGGATTGTATGTTTGAATTATTGAATGAGCACGTGACTGGGCTAAGCCTGGTGACACCTTGCATTATATTGCATTGCACTTCATTTCATACCATGATTGCATAATATCTTGCATTGCATTGAGTTGAATGATTGTGATGAGTTGTGATTCGAATGATTGTGATGCTTTAGGACATGATTGATTGTGAACATAAATGCGATTGTGATTGTGGTTACTTGGCAGAAGCATGGTGGGACCATGTGGACAAGTGTGCTTCCACCGTGGGTGAGAGTCCCTAAAGGAATGAGACAGGAGAACTGCTCCGTGGGTGAAAGTCCCTAAAGATTGACTATGTGGATGATATGTGTTAGTAGTAGCAAGGTGGGACCTTGTGATTGTTTATGGGTTGTATCAAGGTAGGACCTTGTGAATGTTAGTTGGTCGTAGCATGGTGAGACCATGTAATATTGTTACGTTTATGGGTTGGAGCACGGTGGAACCATTTGATGTTGCTTATGTGATTGTTTAGCTATAGCATGGTGGGACCATGTAGTGTTGTTGTGAAACATAATTAAACTATGTGTCTACTATCATTTGTTGTTGTGTCACATGGTGGGACCATGTACATATTTGTATTGTCTGCTTGAACACGATGGGATCATGTGGGTAGCCTTAGCATAGTGGGACTATGGGAATAGTGATATCTCAACTGGTTAAAACTTGATGTGATGTGATTTCTTATGAATGGTAACTGTACATGAAGATTATAGTATTCATGTTAGTATGCAAGATATTGTATGACAGCATGTTAACATACATATGACTGTGTTAGTATGTGATGATTGATAATGCATGAAATGAACTGTGTTGATTTACATGCATAAAAGCTAGTATTGTAATTTCATAGGATTTCTCTACTAGGCTTCAGCTGATCCTTATCTCTACAGGTCCTCTTGGTTGATCTGGACTGGCTGGAGAGGTGATTGGGTGTTGAGATGCCTTTTTCTTTCGAGATGCTTGCTATGAGACTCATTACTTTATGTTATTTTATTTTTATTATATCGGTTTGACCCTGTTTGGGCAATGAACTGTAATAGGGATTATTCAATTTATTTCATTGGGATTATAGGATTGTTAGCTCCACATGTTTTTGGTTGGACTAGATTATATACATTATTGTGGGTTGACAACTCAATACGATTAGTTGGGTTGAGGTTTTAATTTTGACAGAATTCCGCTGGTAAATTATTACGGTAAGACTCTGATTCAACCAGGTAAGGGTTGAGCTTGTGTCTGATTATCCGTATCCAGGTTGTGGATCTAAAGGTCGGTTCCTTGGAATCCTCAAGATCCTATATCTCGGATTTGGGGCACGACAGTATTGGCCCACCATGGCCCTTGATGCAACAGAAGCTACAACAAGGTTGTGTTAATTGCCATAGACCTATTGATGCTATAGAGGCTTGCCCTGTATTCTCTCAAGCATAAGACTAAAGGCATCCCTTCATCCTTTTCCTATGGGATGGAACCTTACCCAACAATGCATTCAAGGCACACCATATTGGAAGGAGGTCAACTCCTTTCCAGACACACTGTGGTGATTTGTTCCGAGTGAGCTTCGACGACTGTTAGCTTAAATGCGTTGGCCCTCAAGAGGTTATAATTGTACTTCAAAAGGTGCATTTAGGCTCATGTGGAGCCCATTAGGGGAAGCAGAAGTTATTTGAACAGTTGATGACCATCAGCTATTATTTGCCTTCGATGAAGCAAGATGTTGCTGACTATGTCAAAACGTGTGTGAGATGCCAACTTCAAGGAGACATTCCATAGTGAAATCCTAGAATTATGCAATCCGTTATCACCGCTTGGCATTTCCATACTTGGGGGCTGGATCTGATTGGCCCTATCAACCCCTACAGTAGGAGAGGACAGACCTGTATCTTGGTAGACACTGAGCATTTTAAGTGGATGGAAGTTGTTGCTTTCCGGAGAGCGAATGGAGCCTTTGTCGCTCAACCATCAAGGAGAGCACCATCATCAGGCTTGGCATACCTCGGAGGATCATCACCAAAAATGGCCCATCATTTCTGAATAGACCTGTTCGAGATTTTCTTGCTAGATATGTTATCATCCATGTTAAGGCAACTCGGTATTATCCTCAAACGAACGTGCAAGAAGAGGCTACAAACAAGACTTTGATCAAATTGTTGAACAAGATGACTATGATCACCCCAGTCGATGGCACGAGCATTTGCTCAACGTTCTTAGGGCTTTTCGAGTCTCGAAGCATCGAGCTACTAGGGCTACGCCATTTTCTCTAGTCTATCAGGAAAATGCCGTCCTTCCTATCAAGTTGCAAATTATCTCAGCCCGAGTTTTGTAGGCCACCGAGGTTGACTTGGACTCTCACCATTTAGTGATCATCTAGATGTAAGAGTTGAACGACTTAGATGAAAAGTTCTAGCAAGCTTTGATCAACATTCTTCAGTATCATCAGGTGATCTCGAAGGTTTATCAGAAGAAGGTGTCCCCTCGAGACTTTTATGTAGGCGAATTAGTCCTACGAGCTTCATGGTATGAGCTTAGTAACACTATCAAGCCCACGTTCGCCCCTTGTTGGGACAATTCGTTCAAGATCATTGAAGCCAACCTTTCGGGTTAGTACAAGATTTCGTCTTTGGAAATAGATGCTTGAGAGGAGATTGTAAATGGAAATTGGAAAATGGTTGAAACATTATCAATTTTAGTTCTATCAAAGCCATTTTCAAGCAAGTATGGATGTAAACATGAAAAAAAAAATTTCCTATTCATATATTCTTGGGAATACATTTCTTCTAGGAGCAAGCCCAGTGTTAAAAGTGCACTGTCAATAGGAAGGATTTCAGCTAACTCCTTCTTGCCTTCTTTTAACTTCTCAAATACCTACATAAGTTGCTCAAGGTCCTGGACTTCCCTCTCCTTTACCTCGAGATACTTCTTCAGGGACTCTACCTCTTACACCTTCTTCTTGATCTGAGAAATCATCGAAGTAGACTCTTAAGTCATATTTATCTTCTCTTCGAGCTCAGCCTTCTTTTGGAGGCACGACAGAGTCTCTTCAACTTTTGAGAGGTGGGACCAGTATACTTTGAACCCAAAATTCTCCACCTCGATGATGATTTTCCTTCAACCCTCGACATCCTCGGAAGTCAGGGACTTGAATGTTTTCTTTGAGATGGTATCTAACAAGGTGTACAACTCTAAGTATCCTCCACGTATCATCTAAGGAAAACGGATTAGAGCTATATCAGACACATCTCCATACATCTCTCAGATCACATCCATCCACTGCACAATGCGATCAATAATCATGTACTCTCCATACAACACCACCTGAAGGGAGGTCAGTTCTGCTCCCTTCCTCTTTCTCAGCCTCAATTGTTCTGTTAAGGTTGGAGGAGCACCTGAAGTAGTGGGTACCTGTCACGCACCGAATCCGAGATAGGTGACCTCGAGGATTTCAAGGTTTGACCTTCAGATCCAAAAGGATGCGGCTAACAATAACCATATAAATCACATGATCAATTCCATGGTTATTCAGAGCATACCTAACAAAACAGCGAAGTCTGATAAAAATTAGAAGAAATTAAATCCAATATCCCATAAAACTAAAATAAGAAAATAAAATCAACTAGTCACTTGGTCCAAGTATCATTTATCATTGTTCTTGCCTTCACAGCTCCCCAAAGTCTAACTGCTAAAGATGTATCTTCAGCTACTCCATTCTCCTAAGGGTTTCTTGGTCTTCGTCCTTGCTTGCTAGAATTCAACCATCACTATCCACTTCATTCCAAAATCCAAAGGTAACCTGTAACATAGGAATGAGCTTGGAAGCTCAATAGGAAAACTGTATAGCAATATAATAGATACTTCCATAGTCATATAATGAAATAGATTCATGTAATTCAACCCACATAGCACATATATAGTTCACTAACAAGAAGAATATAGTTAATCTATTAAATATGCAACATACGAAACAAGAATCATAGTTCAATTCAATGTAGGCCTTTAAGAACTTCTTCATGAATTCAAGTACAACTATAGTGCATAGATTCATGATCCCCTTATGAACAAATATGGAAATTCAACTTTCACACTTAATTGGCACTAATCTCAGATAATCATTGTCTCACCTAGACATTCCAATTCTCATTATGGTCATACACAGCTCAATGATTCATGCAATTTCAAGTATGAACATGCGGATGCTGGCAATTCAATGACAAGGAGATTCCCATACAATAACATAGGAAGCAAAAGCAAGAATGCAATAGATGATATAAGAATGCAATGAATAATAGGCCAAGCCAAAACCATGGATACCACCCACAGACTGCTGAGAACACTGTCCAATACTGATAATAAGACCAAGGCTCAGGCAATACACCATGGATATCATCCACAGACTGTTGAGAACACTACCCAAATACTAATAATAAGACCAAGGCTCATGCCATGACTACAATCCATACAATTGAAGATAACATTTCCCACAACTACTAATATGACTGTTCACAAATTGATGCCAACACTGATGCCAATACTAACGTCAACACTATCCAGATACTGCCAACATTCATTTCTTTTAGAGAATAGAACCCAAGGTAGAATGCCACCATCTTTCCTTTCAGGGAATGGGACCCAAGGCGAGAAGTGTGTCATCTTTCCTCTCAGAAAGTGGGACCCAAGGCAGGAAATGTGTCATCTTTCCTTTCAGGGAATGTATACAACCCAAGGCAGGAAATATGTCATCTTTCCTTTTAGGGAATATATACAACCCAAGGCAGGAAATATGCCATCTTTCCTTTTATGGAATATCTACAACCCAAGGTAGGAAATATACCATCTTTCCTTTCAGGGAATGGGACCCTAGGCAGGATAAGCTGCCCTCTTTCCTTTCAGGATCTACCCAAGGTAGGAAATTCACCTTCACAAACACATTCATCAGTACGAAAATATTATGTTACACACAACACAAGGATCACTAGTGCATACTTCTAGCATCACTCACAACACTATACCATTCAGAAATTACACCTAAGCCTTACATACTATTCACACAATAATAAATCCAACTACCATCATTGTGCACTCTATTTTCATGCCACAAAACTCATGTTATAGTACAAATACTCAAAATCACTGATGTGTCAATAATAATTAACCACTCGCAATAGGACGAATCTTTGTAGGATAGGGCTATTTTGAGGGTGTCGAACC
>JAUPMG010074665.1:0-13046 GCA_031762675.1 Pachysandra terminalis
CTGCTAGATTCTTCATCCTTCCGCATGCCGATGATCCTGTAGACTTTTCCAACATACTTGTAATATTTGATTCTTCACAGCTGACTATCTTGTCCGTAGTGGATTTTTAATATGCCGCTTCAGATCATCTATCATCACAAATTAATACCAGATTAAGCCATTGCCTTCACTAGATATCACATTGATCAAAAATGGCTTAAAAGTAGGACGAAACAAAGGTTAGGTTTAGGGTTCGAAAATAAAGATATAAGGCTCAAAAGAAATATTTTTTATCAACATAGATTAACCGGGACTTGCTCGACTTGAGAGACTCTCTCTTTATTTTTTTTTGGGTGGTCTACCAGCCCCCAAACATCATATCACTCTTTGATCCTTTTTTAGGTCACACATCCTCACATTACATCCATTGGTTTCACTGTTGGAAACACAATGATCAAGTCACATTAAGGGATCTTCTATTCAGGTCTCTCTATATCCACGTTATTACGTTATTAAGGCATGGTACTCGTATCTAATATGCAACATGAGGATCACATGTAATCATAACTATAATTATTTCTTATATTAATCAATAAAAGAACATGTTTTGTTCACATATTACGCAATTCAGAAGGATAAGATACTTTCATGCATTAATCTATGTCCAACCATAATCATTTTGTATTCATAATTCATACTAAATAAGTACAATACATACAATTAAACCATAAAAGAATTGGTAAATAATTCAGGGTCCACCGTAAACTTTGGCAGACTCCTTTCGGTGGCTCCGAAGTGTTCGGCGTCTCCAACAGGACACTGTAAAAGTTCGACAGGTCTCTATGGTGCACCGGTGGTTTTTTCGAGAGATGCTTAAAGTTCAGCAGGTGGTCGATAGGTCCTTCAGAGTACTGACACCCCCCACTAGAAAGTTATAGTAACTTCAGCAGGTCTTCGGCAGATCCGTAGGTCTGCCGAAACTGCACGAAAACCCAGAACTTTGGGGGATTTCTCCCCCTTCTCGACATTCAATCTCAAAAAACCAAACATAAATAGTATTATCATCACTTCCATATCAAAACCCATCACTTATATCAATCAAATACCATAATAATCATTCGAATACAATTATTATGCAAATGAAACGAATTTATCATTTCTAAACATGGTTTAAGCATATAACCTTATGATTTTCATTTAAAACTACTAGAATTCATGCTTTTAATCACATATGTTTCATATAAAACCAAAACTAAACTTAGTACTCACCAAAGTAGATTATATAAGTAAACCACTCAAAAGATCATATATGAACTGAACACTTTTCTCTTCTATAGAATTCTCCAAAGATCATATATGTTATGCTAGGGTTAGTTGTGTAACTACCCTAGGATTAAATCTGAACTATTCAATTCATGTCTTTTGAACAGACATGATCTCGGCCCTCAATTTGAAATTCTAAGGTGTGACACCCTGTCGATGCATAGCAGCAACTTTATGCATCTCCCCCAATCAGAAATCATTTAAAAACTTTCAGTTTAAACCCCTAATTACTTACTAAGGAACCCCAAAAAATATCAAAATAATCCCTAAAGAATATTAAATTACAAAAAAACTATAGAATTAAATAGGATCTTACAGTACATATTTGCAGAGATGCTCTGTTTTTATTTTCTATTGATACAACATCTCTATTTATCTCCCCCCATCTCTCTCTCTCTCTCTCTCTCTCTCTCTCTCATTCTCACCTATTGTTATAAACTTATAATGTTAATGTATAGGTTTATGTTCTATTTTTTTTTTAATTCATCAAACAACTACTAAGTACACTGTACTCTCTATCTTCTTCCTCTCTATGTTTTTATTTACTCATGAAAATCAAAGAACAGTTGCACCTCTCTATCTTTGTGACTGTTATTAAGCACAAAATTTATTTTGCTCTTTTATGAAGTGTATGCTCTTTATATTTTCGTCTCTTTTTTATTTCCATGAAACATATTCTCAATTTGGTAGACAGTGAATTGATTTGAGATTTTCAAAGCAACCAACTGAATAGGAAATTAGAATTGGTGGAGTGGACTAATTTGTGGTTTTTCTAAGCATTTTTATTGAATTTATATGGACAATGGACTGATTTGGGGCTTGGCAAAGCAACCTCATTGAAGCTAGAAAACAGAATTTACATAAATGTAAGTATTCTTATATTCTCATACAATTGTTATCTGAATTTTTTTTTGTAGTAACACTATGGGTGAACTTAATGAACATGGAAGAGCAGATTCAACATCAGTAAATAACCCATATTCTGAACACGAAGATTCCAAACGGGAACATGTTGACTTAACTTCCACTCCCTTCAAGAAGCATGTTATAGTGATTTGAGATAAAATAGATAAAACAAGTGGACTTGTAATTTTGAATGCAAATTTTAGCCATATATTGGAATTTATTCTCGTATTGGATCTCTTTTGATTGGTTTGATACCTGGGTAGAAAGCACAAGGTGTAGCAGTATGTTCTAAAGTAAGGAAGGATGAGAGGGAAAAAAACAAAGAAAGAAGAAGAAGAAGCTAAGAGAGTTTCTGAAGGTGGTACACGTAAAACTCATTTTCCAAGTATTTCCATCATTCCACCAGCTTGCAATCCAAGTTCGCCAGAAATGGGAATGAAGAAGATTGGTAACCTGTTGAAGTTATCTTCTAGAGAGGAATTAGATATCATAATTGCTAAATTTTTTATGGATGTGGGATACCATTCAATGTAGCGTGGTCTCCTCTTTTTGTTGATATGGTGAGGGCAATCAATGAGTCTTCCAAGGCATATAAGACACCATCTTCGGAGAGGATGCAAACTAGTTTGCTTGATAAGAAGAAAAAAAAAATTGATAATGCTTTGATGCCTTTAAAGAAACAATGGCCTAAATATGAGATTTCTATTGTCTTAAATGGCTAGAAAAATATAAAGAATGAGTCCCTAATCAATGTAATGGTAGTCTTTGGTGGGAAAGCAATGTTTGTTAGTGGTATTGATTATTTTAGTGATGAGAAATCAGGTCTTTATATACCTAATATTTTTCTTAAGCCCATTGAGGTTGTGGGAGCTTATAGTGTTGTATAGGTTTTGACAGAAAATGCATCAACATGTAAGGCTGCAATTGTTATCATTCATGCAAGGCACCGTTTGTATCTTCTATCGGGTTGTAAGGCTCATCTTTTGATGAAAGATATTGGAAATCCAGTAAACCCAAATTTTGTTTTTCTTGTAAATGCTACATTCCTGCAAAGGGGATTGTGAACTACATAAGGAATCATAGCATGTCCTTATACATGTTTCAGACATATTCTAGTTTGGATGTTATTCAAGTCAAGAATACTAGGTTTGGCCACCATTATGTAATACGTGATCATCTCTTTCGTGCTAAAAATGCTTTATTTAGCATGGTTTTAAGTGAGGAATGTGAGTCACTCAAGAAAGGTAGTTCAAGATCAAATTTGGAGTACGATAGTATAATAAAAATTGTGTTGGATTATGAGTTCTGGAAGCATGTTAAGTCTACTTTGGCTTTTGTAAAGCTAATTTGGCAAATGATTCATTTTTGTGATTCCGATAAAACAATCATTAGAGCGGTATTTTAAAGGATGGAGGATATGTTGGGATATATTGAGATGATATTGAGTAATAATGTTGAGATATATAAAGTACTAGACACTCTTGTTATGGGAAGGTGGAGAATGATGAATCTTCCTTTACATACTCTCGTTTATGTACTTACCCCATGCTATTATTATGATATTTAGTTGTCAAACTTGGGTCCAAATGGAAAAAGAAGGTTGAAGCCTCATGCCAATTGTTTTATGCAAGGTGCTTATTTAAATGTTGTTGGTAGGCTTGTTAGAGGTTCAAGTGAAGAACGATTAATACTTCAACAACTTAGTGATTTTTTCGGTGACGGAGGTGTATTTTCTCGTCTTCAAACAATTGAAGATAGAAAGCTAATGAGTACAGTAGATTGGTGAAATTTATATGGGGTTGTTTCTCTTGAACTTTATAGTTTAGCAATTAAAGTTGTGTCATAAAGTGTTAACTCGTCATGTACTGAGAGAGCATGGAGTACCTATGGGTACATCCATAGTGTTAT
Organism: Pachysandra terminalis; assembly: GCA_031762675.1. Taxonomy (NCBI): domain Eukaryota; kingdom Viridiplantae; phylum Streptophyta; class Magnoliopsida; order Buxales; family Buxaceae; genus Pachysandra; species Pachysandra terminalis. The sequence continues at coordinate 4,117 of JAUPMG010074665.1, forward strand.
GAGGAATATATTGAATACTAAACGTGCAGAATCGCTTGTGTATGTTCATTATATGTCACGCCCTAGATCCCAATGCCCGAATCCCATTATGGGTGGTACAGATCACGAGGTACGACCTTCGGGTTCCCAACCATGGAACGCGACTCACAACAATAATAATTCATAAATAAAATCTAATCATGCTTTTATTAAATCAATTAGAGTGCGGAAGAAACAAAGTTATGCAAATCAAATGGCTTCATAAACGCCTACAAACCAAACAAATCTATCCAACTAGCCTATTACATCTGATCTGAACTATTAATTCAAAAACAGATATTAAATTCACTTTAACAACATCACATCCACGTAATCATCCAACTATCAATCTCCTTAACCTGCAACGATAACAGGTTACGTGAGCTTGGAATGCCCAGTAAGAAGAATTCTGTTGCCATCCTTAAGGAATTACATTAGTCCAGAACAACATATAATCATCAGGGTATAAACAGCAATCATATGGCATGATGAAGACAATTAAAATAACAGTAACCATATTATGTAATCCATTCATACAAATACACTCCACTATTCGGTGATCAGCCGGTCCACAATCTCCACCAACACCCCAGACCACGACCTTTCGGTCAATATGTCTCCACATTCAACCATTCCACGTGTACATTGTGGTTTTGTAGGATTCACAATCTACCGGGCTAAATTCCCGAAACTATTTTCGTACATTTAGGGATTAACACCCAGGGATGCCTACAAAGAGGATGTTTACCCACATACATTTAGGGATTCATCCCAGGGAGGTCTATCATACAAGACGATTACCCACAACAATAGATTCCATCTCAAACAGAGGTATCCCAAACAATAGGAATTCCGGTGATAGAATCTTTCAGAAGCTATCCGGGCACCCATACATTCGAATAATCTACTGGAAACCATCACAAGATGTAATACCCTAAACCAATTAAGAGGTAATTAATTATATTTAAAACCATAATATGAACTTATCTAACCACTTGATTGATAATCGGAGTTAAACCAACCATATGATTTACTATAATGTGATTTGCTAGAATCTCATGCTTTGCACTATAGTTAAACCCTTGTGTTGGATAAAAATTTATTTTAAATATGTTAATTGGGTGATGAGGTGTTTGGTAGGGATGAGTGTAGTTAGTGATGGATGGTTTAGATTGAGTAGTTGTAAATGAAGGGTTAGGATTTGGGGTAGTTGGAATTATAGAAAGGGGATGTTGACATGTGGCATGGGGTAGGTTGAAGGAGGAAGAGAATGAGAGAAGTCTCATTTTGTCTCTTGAGATTTGAGAAAGAACTAGAAGTTGGAGAAGGAAAGATTCAAAGAAGATTGAAGGATTTTGCTTGAAGAGATTGAGGTAAGTCATAATTTCAAGAACATAATTAGTTGAGTCAAGAATTTCTCTATCTTTACATCCAATTTGATTTGAATTTCATAATGTGAGGTTCTTGTGATGGTTATTGTCTTCTAGAATGGTTTAAATGTTCTTTTTGATGTTCTTGAATGTCTGGGACTGAATGAAAACAACATAGGTGGAAAAACCCCTTACTTTTGCCCAATTCGCGACATTTGGCGGCCAACTCGGCACGCCGAACATGTATTCTGGGCCATGGGCAGACATTTCGGTGTGTCGAAATGTCGCCGAAGTTGAATGTCAGCCGAATAGATTGCCAAAATGGCTTCGAGGTGCCCAAAATCTGCTTCGGTGAGCCGACTGGGGCGCCGACATGGTTGCCGAAAATGCAAATCTTGGAATTGTTGCTGAAACTCAGAGTGGTCCGCCGAGGAGGTCGCCAAGATTAGCTTTGGTGCGCCGAAGGGGACACTGAAGAGGTCGCCGAAAATGCAAACCCTAGAAACGTCGTCGAATCTCAGGTGAGGTTCACCGTGGAGGTCTCCGAAGGGGATCCTAGTGCGCCGAAACCAAAGCCGAAGACCTCGCCAAACCTGTAGAATGGACCAATTTAATCTAATAATAGTAGTGTACTGGTGTAGTGTAGAGATAATGAATGCCATGCCTGTCTATTTTTTATTATATGTCTTTGTACTTGAATTTGTGTGTGATATGATGACTTAGATTATATGATATACTTTGTTGGATTGTAGTGTGACACTTGTCTTTGTACAATAATATACATGATAGATTTGTATGCCATATTTAATGCACCCCTATACACTAAGTCATGCATAATGCATTGTAGTTAGACGCACATGATGTGTAAATTGTATAATTCGTATCTTGTATTGGATTAGTTAGGTGTAGAGTGACAATGTGAAAAACATAGATAGATGTATGTGCTAGTTTAATTTCAGATACACCCTATACACAAGAATGTATGCTTAGTTAGTGTCCACTATTACACTTCATTACTTCACTGCACAACATGGACTCTAGACCGTAATGTGGTCAACGAGTATAACCCTGTATTCCAAGACCTCAAGGTTGGGTCTTGTGACTGGAAACGAGAGTGATGTGAATATCACATCTAGGGAGAGACGGGCTAGATTGAGTTGAGGGCGTAGCTAACCCAATAGACTTATTCTTAGCCCGAGGGCTCTGTGCCAAGGAAAAGAAAATATATTAGTTAGTTCAGCTAGCTATGTTTTCTTGAAGGATCTGTGGGTGGCTGCAAGTCTCAGTCTATGGACAACTGATAAAAAATAAGTGGGGGGATTGTGCCTCTTAGGCTGAAAACCCTTAGAACTATACGATATCCGTAGAATAGCCCTATTTCCATGGACCGTATATACGGGAGATGCATTCAGATTGCTGGGACATCCTGGGGTGCATTCAGGTTGCTGGGATACCCCGAAATATAGGCTAGATTAGGAGGAAACAGATTAGATTGACTCTCTACCAGAGTTGCATTTGCACAGCATATAGAGTTGTTTGTTAGCTCACCTTGGTGAGGATCTGTAATCTAGGATGCATAGCATGCATAATAAAATAACTTACCTCATGCATTGTATTGTTTGACTTCTCTTATGAATTGGAATTGAAAGAAATGTAGACATAAAGAACTTCAGGACAAACTTATATAGTCTTGAAATTATAGTACTTACAAGCTTATAGCTTATGCTTTCTAGCAATATTTTTCAGGACCTATAGTAGAGACCATTGCCTAAGAGGAACCTGCAAAAGAAGAAAGAGGCTTTGAAGAAGAAGACGAGTTCTACTCCTACAAGTGACTCATTGTAATACTTGTTCAAACTCTGATAGTATTTATTTTGGTCTGTTTTGTCGATACGCGTGTTGGTATCTAATTGTAATTTGATTTGAAACCTAAAACTGTTTTCTTTTAATTTTCGCTGCACCTTATGTAATTAAGTATTACATTTTTATTATGAATTTTTGAATTATGGTTTAAATTGTTAGCACTATAAACTATTATTCAACTGCCACTCTCCTTACGAGGAAGTGAAGGTCATAATTCAGACTCCTCTGAACCCTAAGTGGTCTCAAGAGTTCGGGTTGTGACACAAGACTCCTTCACAACAATCCGTAGGATCTTCGGTGATAACACCCTTCGGAAGCTGTCTGGGCGCACACACACCCGAACAATCCTTAGGAACATCACAAGAATCCTTTCCAACATACATGCAACATAATCAATCGTTGAGCTAATAAGCAAGTACATAAATCATGGTATACAAATCATAGACATTCATCCATTTTGCAGTGATACAAATCTTATATTCATATTCAAAACATTAAATGGGGTTTCCTCATCAAATTTGAAGTCCATTGGTCTTCGGTAGATGTCTCGGTATGTACCAAGTGACCTACCGAGGGGTTCGGTAGATGTCTCGGTATGTACCGAGGTTCAGTCGATGGTCCAAAGAGTTTGATAACTCTCGGTAGGTGTCTCGGTATGTACTGAGTGACCTACCGAGAGTTTCGGTATGAGTCTCGGTATGTACTGAGGCTCTGCACATTATCCCACAAGTTTCACTTGCTCGGTAGATGTCTCGGTATGTACCGAGTGACCTACCGAGTGGTTCGCTGGATGTCTCAGTATGTGCCGAGGATCTATCGAATGTACAATTCAGCCCATAAATCAGTTTTCTTCTAGGGTTTCGTGCCCACATTCATAAAAGTATCTTTTTATGCTTCTAAGTGTTCAATAACAATTTAATATTAACATAAACCCAAATCCATCTTAACATGTTGATCCAAACAACATACCTAGATAGTCATGATCAATCATTTTATACATTACAATATCATATCAATGACTTCTGCAATTTTATAAGGATTATACAGAATTACAGCTTACTTGATTATGCTCTTAGATGTGTTCTTCCTCTCAACTTCTTCTTCTTCTTCTTCAATCTCAGATCAGCCACCAATGCTTCACTTTCTTTTTCTCTCTCTCAAATTTTTAGATCTCTTACTCTCTTGCTTAACAGTTGATGTACACGTTCTCCCCCCTCCTACCTTCTTTTATAAGTTCAATCTTCTCCCTTACCCATTCTACACGTCCAAACCAATCTCAGTCTCCTTCTCCAATTAGAAACCTTCTATTTTAGTTCAAGTTAATCTCTATTACTTGTTTTAATCCAAATCTAATTAGAAACTCTTTCTAAATTATCTTTCTATCTTAATTAGAATCCTTCTAGAAGAATTAATTAAGTCCACACGTTTATCCTAATTTAAGCCCATTAGATTAACATTTTAATACTTACAAGATCAATAAGTTTAACATTTTAATGCTTTAATTTTAAATTATAAATTTTAGATAAAATAATATTTATTTATATATTCTATTACTTGTATGTAATAAATTTTCAAAAGTTAAGAAAATACTCATTTAATTATTAAAAAGATTATATATTTAAAAAAAATGAAAACAAATTGTAGAGCACAGCTGGTTTGCTCGATCTAAGTGATGACTGATGTGCCCTACACCTCTACCTACTTTTAAAAAAAAAAAAAAACCTTCGTTTGTCTATTGGACATTAGAAAGGCAAGGAAGTTGAAGAGTTAAAAGCTTTTAAAGACATCAAGGGTATTAGGGTGCCCTATGCCTCTACTTACTTTTAAAAAAAAAAAAAGAAAAAACATTCGTTTGTCTATTGGGCATTAGAAAGGCAAGAAAGTTAAAAAGTAAAAGCTTTTAAAGACTTCAAGGGTATTAGGGTTTCTCTTTTGACAAGAGAGAGAAAGAATCTACAAAAAAAAAAAAAAAACAAAGAAAAGAAGAAAAACTCTACAGAGCTCTCTTCTCTTTCCAAGAAGAAGAAAGTTTGAATTGAATAAAAAGAAGAATAAAATGTGAAGGTCTTTTCTCTTCGGCAACAACTCAAGTTCTCAAGTTCTTAACTTCAACAATCACTCTATAGAAGAACCGACTCACGAAAAGTTTCAACTCAAGTTCTCAAGTTCTTAACTTCAACACCAACTCTATAGATTCTTACAAATTTAAGAATCCATTCTCTTGCTAGAAACTCAAGACTCTAGACTGAAGTTTTTTTTTCCCTTCATCTTTTTTTCTTTTAAACAAGTCAAAACGAGCCGAGCTTTCATGAGGCTGAGCTTTTCACAAGCAGAGCTTTTGCGAGCTAAGCCTGAGCCTTAGAAAAATACCGAGCTTGAGCCTAGCCTGAGCCTTGTCCAGATTTTAAGAGCCTGAGCTGAGCTGGGCAAAGCTCGACTCGGCTCGGCTAGTTTACACCCACAAATAGATATACCTTGTCTAAAAGCTAGTAGTTAGTAGTAGTAGAAGAAGTAAGATACGTAGAATTAATATATATTTTGGTTTTTAATAAAAATATGAGAGGAGAATAAAGAGGTTCCTATGGGTTGGTTGGGGATGAAACAATCCTTCAATCGATGCAATATAAATTGAAGGGCATGGAAAATAAGCTGATCATGGGTGGTCCAATGGTTTAAGATGGTAGCTAGACCAGACCGGTTCTAGCTTTGGCTTAAATTGTTTAAAAATAAAAAAATCTAATTATATTATATTTAAAAGGTCTTTTAGCAAAAAAAATTACAAATCTTTTCTCATTTAACAAAAACATTAAACTTAATGTCAAAGCTACTATTGAATTATAATTTGTGCCAAAAATACACTTTAATTAAAGAAAATTTTCAAACTTCTATCCTTCATTTCAAACAGCCCATATTTCCTTATTTTCTTCTAAAGAAACCCTTATCTTGTCATCTTCCTTTTCTTTTCCATCTTCTTCTTCTTTTTCTTCTTCTTTTTTTTGGTAAGTTCTTTTTTCTTCTTCTTCTTCACAAATTAAAAATTAAAAAGAAAGACAAAATAACTGTTTGAGGAGAAGAGATCTATAATTTTTTTATTTTTTTTGCTTAAAGCCCATCTTTTTTATACTCTCAATCGAATCCTAGAAAGGGAGGTACGATTTCATAAAATCAGAAAATTATCAATTCGTAAAATCATCCACTAATGTTTTCTCCCGGATGATTTCAAGTCAATCCAGAGGCTTGTGATTTCATAAATCATCCACTCTATTTTTCTCTAAATGATTTTAGGATAATCCAAAAGTTGACAATTCTTAAAATAAGGATCAAAAGTACTATACTAGAAGGCTTCTTTAATTAGATTCAACCAAAATGGTCTGAATGGGGTACATTGTTAAACCTCAATTCTTGATGATTCATTCCAAATGCGGCACATTTTGTATTGGTATATCTAATGCCAAAACACTGAAAATGTCTTGTTAAAACCTAGAAAGAGGGATGACCAAATCACACAAGTATTTTGTTTGGTTTTGTAGGGACCCAAAAAGAAGAATATATTGTTGGAATCTAGAAAATGTCACGTTGTTACCATAGCCCCGTCGTCACTGTCGTTGAATCTCCAAATCGTGATGGCCCCTCCTCAAATCTGGTTTTGAAGAAAGCGTGATGCAACTCTATTCAAATATGTATTTTGTATTTCTTTTCCTTTTTTAATTTGTTAAGAAGAGCTTTTGTTTTTAATTTGTGAAGAAGAAGAAGAAGTGAAGAAAATGAGGAAGAAAACAAGATAAAGTTTCTTTAGAAGAGAAAGAGGAAAGTTGGGCCGTTTGACATTAAAGGGTATTTATGGCACAGATTTTATTTCAATAATGTTTTTGACATTAAGTTTAAAACTCTTATGTTTTTGTTAAATGAGAAAATGTTTATAATTTGTTTACTAAAAGCCCTATTAAAAATAATAATAACTAATAAATATGAGGGGGCTTGGAAAATAAAAGCATTGACAGGCTTGGGCAAACATTTAAATTTCAAAGCTTGGACCAGGCTCGGGCTAACATAAGTGCAATGAAATTTAGACTGTGGTCCGACTCAAGCTTGGGCTTGGATGGGCTCGGTTCTAGCTTGGACCCCAATATAACATTACTTATGTTGCCTTGAATCTAGCCCAGCCTAATCTTCGAGCTCAAAGGTGTAAGCCTGAACCCGATGTATTTTATATGTATCAAGGTTGACCCCGGTTCAGCCAGACCCTACAAATTCAAATAGTTTACTTTTAAAATTAAAAAACTATAAATTACAAGGATATTTCATAAATACCTACAATAAAAACTAAAAGTTTTGAGATTTATAGTATATTAATCTATAAAATAAGTTTTGAGATCTATAGTATATTAATCTATAAAATAGTATGACTATGTAATGAAAGGAAGACATGTAATGTAAAGGTCAAACCAATATAACATAAATTTGAACCCGGCCCAAAATATTAATCGGACTTTAAATTTCAGCTTGGCCTGATCCCACGGGCCACTTACCCTTGCTTAAGCCCGCCCAATCATAAGGTCAGGCTGATCGGGCCAGGCGGGTCACCTGGCCCATTGACATCCCCAACTTCACCACCCAAAGGAGGAGAATTTTTGTAAGTCTTCATACATGTGGCTTCTACTTCCTGTGTTATTATTAATTTTTTGTTTTTTGAGACTGATGAAATCCCAAATGGTTACTTACTCAATCCTCCCCCCGTCTGTAAACGGATATATATGGATTTGGATGTTCCATGTGTTCTTGATCTTGTATATATATCTCTCTTTAATCATGCCAATAATGTCTATACTAATATAATAGAGGTTATTCTTGTTGTTATTTGGAGACTGATGCTACTGAGGCAATTGAGAAGTACTAATGATTCGCTAGCACTGAATGCCGGTCGAGTTCGACGTTGAGCTCGCGGGGTTGAGGGGGGGTGCGGGGGCGCAGCTTCCAGTCCGAATTTTTTGAGGGAGTAAGGATATAATAATAATTTCACTTCTATTGTGTTTAGCCCTAATTACATCGTATTTATTCATACTTTCGTGACTACTCTTTGTAACACATTATTCTGAACTTTGGAGAATAGTAGAATTGGGTGTGTATCCGTAGACGTAGGCACTATTTGTCGAATCATATAAATTTGTACCTTTGTGTGCTTGATTTCTTCTTCATCGTTTCTATCTTTCTTTCTTAACAATTCTTCTCTCTGCGCGTTCTTTATATGATGGATGTATATATGTATGTATGATGCAAGTGTTTTTTTGGTTTATGTACACAATGTAGCTAAAATGTGTTGTATTCATTCATCTATATATATATAATATGTCATGTTAATGCACATAGATCCATCATTATTAATTAGCTGTACTTTTGTTTTCTCTCTCTTGATTGAAGTAAAACTCGTCCTTATTACATTCTTTCTTACTCTTGTTGTGAAGAAATGTCATAATCTCTCTCTCTCTCTATATATATATATACACTATTGTCGAATCACGTAAATCACTATGTGTTGTGTTTGATTTGTGTTCTTAATCTTATATCTTTCTTTCTTTACACATTCTAAGCAGCCAATCTTTGGAATTTAGCAAGAATTGTTATTACCCTTGAAAAAGAAAAACAAAAAGGACTAAACATACCTACAGGCAGTGGTAAAAG